>CAVMGG010000993.1:0-66176 GCA_963680895.1 Fragum sueziense | reverse complement strand
TCTCACACACTACCTTCTAAACAGGTAGAACCATGTCACCAACGTCCATACATGCAAACAGCTAACACCATAGAAGACAAACAGTCCTACGAGTAGCATCACTGCTCAGGTGAAGCAATAACAGAGCAGGTCTTGAAAGACCTCCTTGGCTTCACCCTCACAGAATATATATATGTTGCTCTGCAACAGCAGTAGCATCTCTGAGGTCTGGTAAATGACGAAGCAAGTCTAGGAAGACCAGCTTACCAACCTCAATAGGGATAAACGTCCCATCATAAGAGAAGCATCTCTTCCAGGTCTCAGTCAATAACAAGCATGTCTCAAGGCAACTCGTCAGCCAATTCCTATCGTATCTATATTTTGCATTCATTGAGACCCTTTGGACATGCTTGTATTCACACAACAACAGAGAATCCAAATAGTACTGGAAGCGCGCCTCCCAATACATCTACCATTTGGGGCTCTTCTATGCTCGACTAGACATCCTTTAAGTTGTCCTAGTTGCAAAGGCATCAAACGTATGTCCGTAGAACACTTGTCTACTCAAGTGCGCAGTTGGAGACTAATGTCACCCAAATCTTCTCAACCGAGAAAAGAAAGTGATCCTCCAGCAAATTGTCTATAAAAAGCAAAAATGCTTCGACTTTTGTTTTTATTCTTCCCACCTCTACACTCAAATGAGCATGCTATCTCTAGTGAATAGACCTAATGCAAGTCTCTACCCCATGGCAAAAAACATGGGCTTCATCCATCCTTCAATGATAGCACAAGAGTTAGTATTAGAAGAACCATCTTAACACAGTCCCGATCTTTTAGTAAATATATTACAATGAGATCATTGAAAATACAGCAAATGCCCATATGACTGGGCCTCTTCCTAAGAAACCAGCAGATTTTTTCTGCCACCGAATATGCTGTAAGCTCCTTAACAGGGAGCATAACTGGATCGCTCCTATCATTAACACTCCTTCCAGTCAGGATCTACATATCAGTAGAACATGAGAAACTCCCATCAGCCAATTCATTTTCTACTTGTTATATTTTTTGAGTTTCCTTGTTATACTGTGTGTGACGTAAAAATAATATTTGGCAAAAGACACCACTCCTTCAATCATAAAGGATGCACAAAGACTGAATTTTAGATATACAGCAAGGGTACTGTCATAAATACGTTCAAACATGAGCATAGCAACGTCATACAATGCAACTATACACTTCTGACGTTGCTAACGTCGTATCACGTAGCAACTTGCTACTACGGCAAGTCTTGTGATAAACAAGCATATTCTGGCCAGATTAAGCCAGAATCTTTGTGCAAATGATTACACGAGAAATTCTTGCTCTGCTTTCGTTTTTTGGACGCTCAATAAGTATCCATTGTGCCATACTACAGTACAGTACACAAAACAGCTCTATACCGGCACCAACCGGCACCATTTCTCCATATCACGTGGGACCATAGCAACGCCGGCACCAACCGGCACCAACCGGCACCAAAAAGTATAAATATAGCTGCAACCCACACCTATCCACCAAACATCAGAAAAGCTCATCCAGCTTTCTCAGACACCTCTGAAGAGTTCTAACACGAGAACGAAACCGGTCAGGGATAGATGGAAAAGAGTCCAAGCAACTCTCGGAAGACCACCCAGACAAAAGCAAGTCTACAGGAGACTTGATACCCAATTACATGCTTCGTCAGACAGCCACAGAAAAACGAGTTCGATGTCTACACAGAGAAAAGCATATCTTCACCTTGAAGCATGCCTCCACAGACCAGCAAGGCGATTAGCTCGACTCTTCTGAGACTTGCTTCCTTGCATCTCACACACTACCTTCTAAACAGGTAGAACCATGTCACCAACGTCCATACATGCAAACAGCTAACACCATAGAAGACAAACAGTCCTACGAGTAGCATCACTGCTCAGGTGAAGCAATAACAGAGCAGGTCTTGAAAGACCTCCTTGGCTTCACCCTCACAGAATATATATATGTTGCTCTGCAACAGCAGTAGCATCTCTGAGGTCTGGTAAATGACGAAGCAAGTCTAGGAAGACCAGCTTACCAACCTCAATAGGGATAAACGTCCCATCATAAGAGAAGCATCTCTTCCAGGTCTCAGTCAATAACAAGCATGTCTCAAGGCAACTCGTCAGCCAATTCCTATCGTATCTATATTTTGCATTCATTGAGACCCTTTGGACATGCTTGTATTCACACAACAACAGAGAATCCAAATAGTACTGGAAGCGCGCCTCCCAATACATCTACCATTTGGGGCTCTTCTATGCTCGACTAGACATCCTTTAAGTTGTCCTAGTTGCAAAGGCATCAAACGTATGTCCGTAGAACACTTGTCTACTCAAGTGCGCAGTTGGAGACTAATGTCACCCAAATCTTCTCAACCGAGAAAAGAAAGTGATCCTCCAGCAAATTGTCTATAAAAAGCAAAAATGCTTCGACTTTTGTTTTTATTCTTCCCACCTCTACACTCAAATGAGCATGCTATCTCTAGTGAATAGACCTAATGCAAGTCTCTACCCCATGGCAAAAAACATGGGCTTCATCCATCCTTCAATGATAGCACAAGAGTTAGTATTAGAAGAACCATCTTAACACAGTCCCGATCTTTTAGTAAATATATTACAATGAGATCATTGAAAATACAGCAAATGCCCATATGACTGGGCCTCTTCCTAAGAAACCAGCAGATTTTTTCTGCCACCGAATATGCTGTAAGCTCCTTAACAGGGAGCATAACTGGATCGCTCCTATCATTAACACTCCTTCCAGTCAGGATCTACATATCAGTAGAACATGAGAAACTCCCATCAGCCAATTCATTTTCTACTTGTTATATTTTTTGAGTTTCCTTGTTATACTGTGTGTGACGTAAAAATAATATTTGGCAAAAGACACCACTCCTTCAATCATAAAGGATGCACAAAGACTGAATTTTAGATATACAGCAAGGGTACTGTCATAAATACGTTCAAACATGAGCATAGCAACGTCATACAATGCAACTATACACTTCTGACGTTGCTAACGTCGTATCACGTAGCAACTTGCTACTACGGCAAGTCTTGTGATAAACAAGCATATTCTGGCCAGATTAAGCCAGAATCTTTGTGCAAATGATTACACGAGAAATTCTTGCTCTGCTTTCGTTTTTTGGACGCTCAATAAGTATCCATTGTGCCATACTACAGTACAGTACACAAAACAGCTCTATACCGGCACCAACCGGCACCATTTCTCCATATCACGTGGGACCATAGCAACGCCGGCACCAACCGGCACCAACCGGCACCAAAAAGTATAAATATAGCTGCAACCCACACCTATCCACCAAACATCAGAAAAGCTCATCCAGCTTTCTCAGACACCTCTGAAGAGTTCTAACACGAGAACGAAACCGGTCAGGGATAGATGGAAAAGAGTCCAAGCAACTCTCGGAAGACCACCCAGACAAAAGCAAGTCTACAGGAGACTTGATACCCAATTACATGCTTCGTCAGACAGCCACAGAAAAACGAGTTCGATGTCTACACAGAGAAAAGCATATCTTCACCTTGAAGCATGCCTCCACAGACCAGCAAGGCGATTAGCTCGACTCTTCTGAGACTTGCTTCCTTGCATCTCACACACTACCTTCTAAACAGGTAGAACCATGTCACCAACGTCCATACATGCAAACAGCTAACACCATAGAAGACAAACAGTCCTACGAGTAGCATCACTGCTCAGGTGAAGCAATAACAGAGCAGGTCTTGAAAGACCTCCTTGGCTTCACCCTCACAGAATATATATATGTTGCTCTGCAACAGCAGTAGCATCTCTGAGGTCTGGTAAATGACGAAGCAAGTCTAGGAAGACCAGCTTACCAACCTCAATAGGGATAAACGTCCCATCATAAGAGAAGCATCTCTTCCAGGTCTCAGTCAATAACAAGCATGTCTCAAGGCAACTCGTCAGCCAATTCCTATCGTATCTATATTTTGCATTCATTGAGACCCTTTGGACATGCTTGTATTCACACAACAACAGAGAATCCAAATAGTACTGGAAGCGCGCCTCCCAATACATCTACCATTTGGGGCTCTTCTATGCTCGACTAGACATCCTTTAAGTTGTCCTAGTTGCAAAGGCATCAAACGTATGTCCGTAGAACACTTGTCTACTCAAGTGCGCAGTTGGAGACTAATGTCACCCAAATCTTCTCAACCGAGAAAAGAAAGTGATCCTCCAGCAAATTGTCTATAAAAAGCAAAAATGCTTCGACTTTTGTTTTTATTCTTCCCACCTCTACACTCAAATGAGCATGCTATCTCTAGTGAATAGACCTAATGCAAGTCTCTACCCCATGGCAAAAAACATGGGCTTCATCCATCCTTCAATGATAGCACAAGAGTTAGTATTAGAAGAACCATCTTAACACAGTCCCGATCTTTTAGTAAATATATTACAATGAGATCATTGAAAATACAGCAAATGCCCATATGACTGGGCCTCTTCCTAAGAAACCAGCAGATTTTTTCTGCCACCGAATATGCTGTAAGCTCCTTAACAGGGAGCATAACTGGATCGCTCCTATCATTAACACTCCTTCCAGTCAGGATCTACATATCAGTAGAACATGAGAAACTCCCATCAGCCAATTCATTTTCTAGAATTTGAATTCATGCCAATTTATTGAAATATTTGACAAAAATGTTCAAAATTACCTCCCTTTCATATGAATATAGAGTAAAATGATATTTGTAAATCATTTTCTTCTTAAATCATAATCTTGAAATCCGGCACGGTGAATCAACTTATGTGAAGTGTATTTACAAGAGTGTGTAATTTGATGGATTCCGTATGGCTAGAAAGTGGTGTTTTTAATGATGGGTCATATACCTTAAGACGGAACTGACATTTATGATAGATGCATAAAAGAATGAGTTTAATCCGGTTATATGACGGCTATATTCTTAACCACACATCAATGCTTTTTGACTCCCCAAAGGATAAAAGCTTTGGAAAACATTGTGGAAAATGAAGACATTGCTTGTGACAAGCAATTTCTTCATTTTCCACAATGTTTTCTAACCCAAAATGGAAAGATTCTCAAAATTTCATCAATTTGAAATTGTCACCTGCAACATCTTTTGAAATGGAAAAGTCCAAAATTTTGTCGTCTGGTAATGAAATAATATACAAACAACTTATAGAAAATCAGCTCTAGGCATAAAACCTTTCATAAACAATAAGAGCTGTTCTTCTGATTTAATAACGGAACACATCAATAAAGTTATAATGCTTGATTCATAGCTTAAGACGGAACTGACATTTATGATAGATGCAAAAAACAATGAGTTTTATCCGTTTATATGGTAGCTTTTTCTTAACCCATTCCCACACATTGACTCAAAAGGGTAAAAGCTTTGGAAAACATTGTGGAAAATGAAGAAATTGCTTGTAACAAGCAATTTCTTCATTTTCCACAATGTTTTCTATCCAAAATTGAAATATTTTTAAAATTCCATCAACTTGTAACTATGGTCTGCAGCACATTTCAAATTGGAAGAGTCCAAAAAATTTGCTTTCCGGTGATGGGATACATAAACAAGAGGACCATGATGGTCCTTAATCGCTCACCTGAACCTAGATAGAAAGAAAGTCGCAATGTTGTCAAGTTCAAGAGCACATAATTTAAGATGTGAGATTATGATCCAGCTGAAAACTGCTTTCATAATCTTGAATGATCAATATTTGTGGCTGTTACAGTAAAAACAAAGTGGAAGAAACCAACAATTTTGTCACAGTCAAGAGCACATAACTCTGTTCTAATAAAAATATTCTCATCAGCATTATGTCCAATTTTTTTTGATTGGTCAATATATTGTTTAGAGTGAAAATAAAGTTGGAAACTGTAATTTTGTGAAAATCAAGGGCCAATAACTCTGGTTTTTCTACTCAAATCAAGCTGAAATTTTCACTCATCCAGGATCTTATGGTCACCAACATTGTGGCCAAGTTTTGTCTTGATTAGTCAATAAATGTAGATGCTACAGTGTAAACAAAGTCGAAAACAGCAATTTTGTCAAATTCAAGGGCACATAACTACAGACTTCCTACTTCAATCACACTGTAAATTGAAGTCATCCAAGATCTTATGGTTACCAACATTGTGGCAAAGTTTTGTCTTGATCGATCAATATTTGTAGATGCTAGAGTTGTAACAAAGTCAAAACTAGCCATTTTTGATGTTCAAGGGCACATAACTCCGGACTTCCATGTCCGATCTGACAAAAAATCGAACTCATCTGAGAACTTATAGTAACCAACAATGTTGCAAAGTTTTGTTCTGATCGGTCAATATTGGTAGATTCTAGAGTGGTAACAAAGTCAAAACTAGCCATTTTTGACGTTCAATGGCAAATAACTCCAGACTTTCTGGTCCGATCTGACTCAAAATCAAACTCATCCGAGAACTTATAGTTTGCAACATTGTTGCAAAGTTTTGTTTTGATCGGTCAATATTTGTAGATGCTAGAGTGGTAACAAAGTCCAAAACAGCAATTTTTGACGTTCAAGGGCAGATAACTCCAGACTTCCTGGTTCGATCTGACTCAAAATCGAACTCATCTGAGAACTTATAGTCATACATATTTTGACCAAGTTTAATTAAGATTGGTCAATATTTGTAGATGCTAGAGTGGTAACAAAGTCAAAACTAGCCATTTTCGACGTTCAAGGGCACATAACTCCGGACTCCCTGGTCCGATCTGACCCAAAATCGAACTCATCCGAGAACTTATGGTCATACATGTTTTGACCAAGTTTGGTTAAGATTGGTCAATATTTGTGGGTGCTAGAGTGGTAACACCAAAATGTGGACAGACGGACGGACGGACGGACAGACGGACGGACGGACAGACGGACGCCGACGGACAAAAAGCGACCACAATAGCTCACCTTGAGCACTTCGTGCTCAGGTGAGCTAACAACCAACAGAAAAGCAGCCTTAGGCATAAAATCTTTCATAAACAATAAGAGTGGTTCTTCTGATTTAATAACGGAACACATCAATAAAAGTATAACGCTTGATTCATAGCTTAAGACGGAACTGACATTTATGATAGATGTACAAAGCATTGAGTTTAATCTGGTATTATATATGATGGCTATTTCTTAACCGATTCCAAAACATTGATGCTTTTTGACTCCCCAAAGGGTACTAAGGGCTTTTGAAAACATTGTGGAAAATGAAGAAATTGCTTGTGACAAAGTTATAATGCTTGATTCATAGGTTAAGACGGAACTGACATTTATGATAGATGCATAAAACAACGAGTTTAATCCAGTTATATGACGGTCATTTTCTTGACCTTTACCAAGTCCAGGATGTTTTCGACTTTTCAGTTAATAATTTCATTGCTTAAACATTGGGACACATTAATAAAGTTATAACGCTTGATTCATAGCTTAAGACTGAACTGACATTTATGATAGATGCACAAAACAATGAGTTTAATCTGGTTATATGACGACCAATTCTTAACACTTTCCAAAATAAGTTTTTCTTTGTAAATTTGTCAAATGGCAAAGACTTGGAAATACATTTGGTGCACAGAAGAAAATACTGATGTGAAGTAACTGGGATAGGCCTTGGCCATGCGTCACAGTCAAATTTAAATCCCAAATGTCACATTGTTTTATCCAATGACTGGTCCCTTGTCCCAATGAATTTTACATTAGCTAAGAATGAAGAAATTCTAACCAATAATTTCTCTTATGAGTTTTCAAAATGTCCAATTTTTTAAAAGAAGGGACATTGTTCCATAGAAAAAATTCTTTCCCAATCACTGAATATGACTAGCTAGAGAGATAACAGGAGGAAAGTCATTCTTTCTTTCAACTCAAACCACATTCTTGTGGGTAATCTAAAGGAGACTATTCCAATGAGCACCTGTTATATAGAGTTTGATGTAAAATTAACATTTTTTTTTCATACAAAAATCATTGTCCCCTCTCAACCCATTACCAGATGGCAAATTTTGGACTGTTCCAATTTGAAAGGTTTTGCAGATGACAATTTGAATTGGATCAAAATTTTGAAAATATTTCCATTTTTGGGTTAGAAAACATTGTGGTAAATGAAGAAATTGCTTGTCACAAGCAATTTCTTCATTTTCCACAAGGTTTTCCCAAGTCCTTTTGTGAGGCAGTCAGAAGGCGTCACTGTGCAGTAATGGGTTAATCGTACATTCTGCTAACCAACATTTTGAACTTCTCCATTTCCCTCACGGTTTTCATTGCTATGAGGGACAAATTTTCTATTCCTACAGCATTAATCTTGTGGTCTGCAACACCTCAAACTTTTCATCTGGTTTGACAGGAGATTCATTTTTTCACAGCTCCATCACTCTTGAAACGTCAAAGGGCGTTTTTGTTCCAGGAAATAAGGAAGTATTAAGCTTGTTTTATAAAAGCCTGTGGTATTGTGTAACCCTTTCTCATGCAAGCACTAGTTTTGATGATTTTGTAGGGTGTTAGTTTCATAACCCTTGAGTAAACTGACGAAAAAGCAGATAAAGGCCTGATCATATACACCATTCTGCATCTGCATCATGGCCACAGCATGTCTAAAGATAGTCAGTTCTAGAGCATAAGCAGTGTCCTCCCCAGCCCAATAAGCTGTATTGGCCCCACTACAGCTTCATGCAATTATGTGTAATGCCCCTACAGCTTCAAAAGTACCCCTACAGCTTAATTCCTTCAAAAAGGTCATCTCATGTCAAAAGTGATAATTAGTGCATTCTTATATAATATAAAATGTAATAATTCTGTATAAAAACATAATGGGAAAAGAAGAAATTGCTCAAATTGAGCAATTGAGCAATTTCTTCTTTTCCCATTATGGTTTTATTCACAATTATTTGCATGAGCACGATGCATTTCAAGGTTTACCAATACTTATAATTTGCCACTTCGGCTTCAAATTATTCTGGGGCGAACCCTGATAAGTTTGAGCGCAATGTGGACATGATGTGGAGACAGATTTGTAAGTGACTATACCCTGACCCATTACAAGATGACAAAATTTTGGACTTGTTCAAATTCTAAGATGTCGCATAAGACATTTTCGATTAAACTAAATTTTACATGGTTTGGTCTTTCAGGGAAGAAAACATTGTGGGAAATGAAGTAATTGCTTGTTACAAGCAATTTCTTCATTTTCCACAATGTTTTCCGCAGTCATTTTCTTGTGGGGAGTCGAAAAGAGTCACTGTATGGTAATGGGTTAACCAGCATTTTCTTCTTTTCCCTCAAACATTTCCATGCTACAAATTTTTACTAAGTCTTACTTGCAAAGTGTATTATGGAGAAATTGTCAACATCAATGTATTACCTTCTTGTCTGAGCTCTGCCTGTATATCTTCAAACAGGTTTAATACTTGGTCTATGTTAACACCCTCCAGGCTTCCTTCATTCTGCAATAACAGATATATTATTAAATCATCACTTAAGTTTCTACTGTCTTGTCTAAGCTCTGTTTGTATATCTTCAAACAGGTTTAATACTTGATCTATATCTACGCCCTGCAGGCTTCCTTCATTCTGAAATTACAAATATATTATTAAATCATCTCATAAGTTTCTACTGTCTTGTCTAAGCTCTGTTTGTATATCTTCAAACAGGTTTAATACTTGATCTATATCTACACCCTGCAGGCTTCCTTCATTCTGAAATTACCAAGATATCATTACATTTAATCAACACTTTAAGTCCCTCTCAACATTTAAAGTCACATGAAGACGGAACCTCGGTTAAAAATCTAAAACGAAAGACTGGAGTAACGGGAGTAGGGGTGGGCCAACCTGCAACAAATACAGTTTTTTACCAATGAACCCAATACACCATTGTTTTGAAAATGGATATTGATCAGATCGCACCTTTGCCAAGCCGGATCAGGATCCAAATTGATCTCTGATTCTCATGATTATGCCATAGGGTCCATTTCCAAATCTTAATCCAGCTTCTTTTTATGTTTTCTTAAGCATCCCATTACCAAACAACTCAATTTTAGACCGGTCCAAATTCAAAGATGCAGCAGACGAAAATTTCAAGCAAATTAAACCTTGCATTTATCAGTGTTTCTTGATAGAAAATATTGTGGGAAATGAAGAAATTGCTTGTCACAAGCAATTTCTTCATTTCCCACAATGTTTTCCAAAACCATTATCTTTTGAGGCATCAAAATGTGTCCATGTATGAGAATGGGTTGGAATATCATTCTAGATACAAATTGATATTGTTGACAAGACTTTAGTGTTATTTCACGTTTAAGCTAGAACTGTCATTCCTCATTGAAATATTAATCAATCAAACATTACAGGCCTTTGTCAGTTGCATGTATTTAAATTCTCCACCATACATGCTTAAAAACAATAAGAATTTAACCCTTCCCCAAACAACAGAAGTAAGGGATAGTCCAATCCGATAGAAGTCGTTTCAAATCATATTGATATGAATACATGCAGAACAAGAGCTGTCTGAGGACACCCAAGCACGACTATCAAGTGATGGATAGTCAAAAAGTCTAAGTCCAAAAAGGTTTAAATTTCACTATATAAAATGCCAGAGTAATTAATCTTTGCTTAGAGCATTATCATTGTCACAGAAGCATGTGCAAAGATTGAAAGCAATAGCTATTACAGAAAAAAAGTTATCAAAGATATATGAAAGTTGCAAGTAAAAAATTAACAAATAATTTCTATGTCCAAAAGGATAAAAATTCTTCTACATAATGAATGTTTGCCTAGTCTAGAGGCTGATATTATGGTCGCAGAGGCTTGTGCCAAGTTTCAGAGCAATAGCATTTGTAGAAACAGAGATTTGACAAATTTGCATTAAAAACTTAACCAAAGCATTACAGGACATTACAAATCCTCTATGATGTCTTCTGTCAGGACCTTGTGAAAAGTCAGCTCAACAGTTCCTAGTCTGCGAAAAAATGTTTCAAGAAACTGGACAGATCCTAACATTGACAATATTGACCAATTTCATTACAATAATTTCCTGCTTCAACAATCAGAGAATAGTCAAGTGTTAATTGTCCCTCAAACAAATGTGATTTAGCCACACAAAAAAAGGGAAAGTGTCTCATAGGTTTGACAAGTAGAGACATTAGTCAGCCTGCACAATCTGACCAGGGACAAAAATTGTCTTTCTTAAGTCCTGAAAATCTCAGAAGAAATTCAGACATTTTGTAACTGGTTCCAATATTGATCTGCTTCATTACAATAATTTCCCGCTTCACTAATCACAGACAACTCAAGTGCCTTTTGTCTCTCAAACACATTTTGCCACACAAAAATTGACTGTGTCTCAAAGGGTTGAAAAGCAGAGAACCACTCAGCCTGCACAGCACTAATGACTGGCCAGGGTTAGGATTCTTTTTCTTTTTTTTTTTTGCTTTAGTCCTGAAAAACATCAGAAAATTCAGATATTCTGTAACTGGTTCCAATATTGATGTGGTTCATTACAATAATTTCCCGCTTCACTAATCACAGACAACTCAAGTGACTTTAGTCTCTCAAACAATCTTGACCAGCCACAGGAAAAGGGATTGTGTCCCATAGGTTTGAAAAGAGGAGACACTATTCAGCCTGCAGAGTGCACAGACTAGCCAGGGTCAAAATTCTTTTTTTCTCTAAAAATCACAAGAGAAATTCAGACATTTTGTAACTGGTTCCAATATTGATGTGGTTCATTACAACAATTTCCCGCTTCACTAATCACAGACAACTCAAGTGCCTTTTGTCTCTCAACCAATCGTGACCAGTCACAGGAAAAGGGAAGTTTGAGAACATCTTGGAAATGATAAAGGTAAATATTTTGTCAGGGGTGTGCATAATGCTGCTTTTTAACAAAAACCTTGTAATTGCAACTTAACACAAGGTTCAGTTACGTGGTTTTATTGAAAAGCGATGATGTGTTAGTTTTCCAGGGTAAAATTTTTTTATAAGATTTTCTAAAATAGCCAGGAAATTGAAATATTATTTTAATTTTTCCACTTGTCCTGCTGACTTAAAATTTTGTTTCAAAGAAATTGGAAATTTAAGAGACATTAAAATAAGTTTGGCTTAAGCTCTTGCCACAGATATACAAGGGTTGAACATGAAAAATTTTGAAATATCAAATTCTCGACTAAAACCATTTTTGTATTAGGGAATACGGAGAGGGTCCTTTTTTGGGCGACACAGATTTGCAAATAGAAACAATATCGCACTACGACGACAAATATATGACAATCAGCTATAATGATCATTGCAATGGAAAACAATCACTTTTTCTTGGTGAAAAATGAGGAAAATTGATGTATCTGAAAACAATTCCTAGAAAAAACAACCATGGATAATGATAAGACCCTCTCAAGCATAATGCTACCCATTCTGGTGTCTAGAGAAGTATTTTTCTGTCTTTGGACTGTCTAATGTAACTCTCTTATTTTCTATGGCAGAAGAAAATTCTAGCCTTTAACCCATTACCAAACGGCAAAAATTTAGGATGGTCCAATTTGAAAGCTGCTGCTGACGACAAAAGAGACATTGTTAAAGATAAAATTAGTGTAGAATACAACACTGAAAATGTTGAGACAAAAGGAGAAACTGCTGGCTATCAGCAGTTTTCTTCTTTTGTCTCAATGTTTTCCCAAACCATTTCTTCCTGGGGTGTCAAAACCAGGTCTTGTTTGGGAAAGGGTTAAGACAACAAAACTTGGTTTTGACATCCCTTATACCTCACAAGAAATGACCTGACAGAGCATCCCAGCCTATTGGCTAGGGCTATTCTGCCAGGTCGCTTATTGTGAGGTATACAGAGTATGATAAGGAAAACATTGATGCATATTTTTCAAAAAAATTTACATGATTCATCAGCTTTTAAATTTGATCACCTTGCAGGGTGCCCAGTGACTTATGGTGTCAAAAATATAGGTATTGTCCGTAAATATTGACCTGAACCCATGAATATGTAATGAGTAATTTTGACACAGAATGATCAATACTCGCCAGCAAGCATACACTGTCAAACAGAGTCGATCGTTTCCATAAGCATTGTGACTTTGTATTTTGCACGTGCTTTTCGTGTCAATATAAGTCGGAGAGTGATTATTCCGCATCGCAATTTCTCATATCATATTCAACAGGTTCAGGTCAATATTTACGGACAATATGTCCCAATAATATAGGTATCAGTTAGCCAGAAATATAGGATAATATAGGTTGTGTTTATTATGAAGAGAACCCTACTTTAAACATTCCTCTACCACCACCACTACATTCCAGCTCTCTGTTATTAATAGGACAACTGGAGAAAAAGACAAGAAAGGAAATTATTGTATTTGATATCTTCTGTCTCATCCTAGACCCACAACTTCCAGCCAATTTTCAATGAAAAAAGGCAATTTGAAGAATTTGGGCAGAGAGTCATATTGCCTTGATACATGGAAAAACCTCAATATAGGGTATAGATTTTCTTCTAATTTCTTTGTCTCTATATGGAATCTTATATGGAATCACTCCACAACAAAGAGCCCAATTTCATAATACTACAAAACTTTGAAGTGTTTTGATGGAGGGTCATTAGAAATTCTACACACCACGTTTGAAGGTCATTGGTTAAATAATTTGGAGTAGAAGATGAATTAAAGAAATTTGATATTCTACAACATAGGGCAAATTTCACAGAACTAAAAAATTTTGTTGTGCTTTGGTAGTGGGCCTGAATTAAGACAATTCTACAAACCAAATTGAAAAGACATAGGCCAAACTGTTTCTAAAGGAGAAAAAGAATGTGTATGATTTCCTACTTTGTCTCTCACGAAACAAAATATCAAACAACATATGACCAATTGTCATTTTATCACAATATTTTGAAGGATATTGGTAAGAGGGCCATCAGGTGGTTCTACACAGCAAATTGAAAACCCGAGGTCAAATGATTCAGGAGTAGAAGATTGCCTAAGATTTCCTTCTTTGTCTGTATATGAAGTCTGATACTCAGACACATAGGGCCACTTTTCATTGTACCAATATGATTTGAAAAGTATTGGCAGAGGGCCAAGAGACAATTCTTTAAACCAAGTTTAAAGCCCTAGGCAAAATAATTTAGACTTTACAAGATTTCCTTCTTTATCCCTATATGAAATCTGATACCCCACAACATAGGGCCAGTTTTTATCCTTTCATAAATTTGTGATAAGTATTTTGGTAGAGGGTCAAAAGACAGTTTCATATACCATTTTCAATGCCATGGGCCAAACAATTCAGGAGAAGTAGATTGTCCTTCCTTGTCCATATATAAAATAAGATACCCCCAGAACATAGGACCAATTTTCATAATACCACAATTATTTTAAGTATTTCGGTAGCAGGCCTTTTTGGCTGATGCTACAAACTAAATTTTAAGACACTTTGCTGTATTGTTTGAGAAAATATGTTTAAGGACAGGCGGATGGATGACTATGGTTAGCAATCATGATACCTCACACTTAACACTAATTGCTCAGGTGATCTGAAATTAGATATTTAATTTCATTATGTTTAATTTTAAACATACTGGCTGTCCCTAACAAGCATAACACGACAAGGAACTCCATGTACAAATTTCAAACAGTGTCTGTGACAGCAAGATGAAAATTTAAACATTTCTACCTAAATTTGGCTTGTAGTTATTAACAGTGATTCCAAAAGAAGGTACTCTATTCTTTAATCTTCCTCAGAGCTTAAATGAAAGATATTATAATTCATTTGTCCATAAGTAATACTTGCACAAAGTTAATTGATCAGAACTTAACTATTCATAAAAGGCACATATCCACTTAATAAAATGGTCAATACCAGTAAAAGATGACAAAATATACATGAAAGCTTCTTCAACAATGATAAATATCATGTTTGATCAGTCTTTTCCTGGCATTAAAGTTTGATAGAGACCTGAAAGGAATATACTAATTTCCACTATATATTTATAGATAATAATTACTTTTAAATCATAGAAAACTGCTATTTTGAAAGTATTTGTTTTAAATTTGTAATCATCACTTACCAAAGACACAAAAATATAGGTATTTATAGGTATTTGGGGCAAAATGAGTGATATTATAGGTATTTATAGGTAAGGCCCAGAAATATAGGATAATATAGGTATTTATAGGTATTTATAGGTTACTGGGCGCCCTGACCTTGTAACCTTGTTGTTTGGAAAAGGATTAAATATATGGTAGTCACAATTGCTATAAGAGCCATTGCCAGATCCTGGCTCATATGTATCAATCTTAAGACTGGAAATTAACTTTAATTTAAACTGAACTTTGAGAAAACAATAAAATGTTTTGCCTTTATTCTGTTGGAAGGAAGTTTTTTGTGAATACATACTCAAAATCTATTTTCTGATAAGAACAAAACATACCCAACATGTCTCTCTCTTCAAATATTTTGTATCGGAATATAGAAATCTGTCTTTGGAGACAAATAAAAACCAAATACAAGGAAAATGACGAAATCAAATTAAGCTTTCCATATGATACGGTCCCCCAAACATGGAAAATCATGAACTAATCAAATATTAGACTGGAATATCGTCGCTTTTCAACAAAAACCTCATAACTGCAGCTTGGTTTAAGCTGCAGTTACGAGGTTTTTATTGATAAGCAGCGAAATGGTCCCTATGTTAACCCAAATATGATCTAGTTTTTTATAAACCACCAAGCAAACATGATCAACTGCCAGGCTAACAAGTGCACTTCATCCAGCAGTGGCTAAACATTATATTTTATATCAAATTCTTTCCTAACTGTTTAAATGTTAGAGTGCATCAATTTGAACAAGAGGGCCAAGATGGCCCTGCATCGCTCACCTGAGAGGACTTTGAAACAAACAGCTTGCAAACTTCAAACTCACATGCCCCACTTTTTACATGACCTAGACATCATCAAGATAAATATTCAGAACAATTTTCACAATGATGAGTAAATATTTTGGTTCTTAGAGCAAAACACAAGATTTGACCTTTTGACCTAGTTTTTGACCTAACATTAGCCGCTTTCTACAAAACCCATTTATCATCAAGATAAGCAATTCTGAACTATTTTCACAATGATGAATAAAGATTTTGATTTTTTGGGCAAAAACAAAATTTGACCTAGGTTTTGACTGCCCATGACCCACTTTATACATGCCCCAGATATGGTGAAAATAAACATTCTGAACAATTTTCACTATGATAAAGTAAATATTTTGGTTCTTAGAGCAAAAACAAAATTTGACCTAGTGGCCTAGTTTTAGACCTCCCATGACCCACTTTTCACATCACCAAGATATCATCAGGATAAACATTCTGGAAATTTTCACAATGATAAAGTAAATATTTTTGGTTCTTAGAGCAAAATCAAAATTTGACCTAGTGACCTAGTTTTTGACCTCACATGGCCCCCTTTTAACATTGACCAGATATCATCAAGATAAATATTCTGAACAATTTTCACAACGATAAAGTAAATATTTTCGTTCCTACAGCAAAAACAAGATTTGACCTAGTGACCTAATTCTAGACCTCGCATGACCCACTTTTCACATCACCAAGATATCATCAGGATAAACATTCTGAACAATTTTCACAATGATAAAGTAAATATTTTGGTTCTTAGAGCAAAATCAAAATTTGACCTGGTGACCTAGTTTTTAACCTCGAATGACCTGCTATTCATATCACCAAGATAAACTTTCTGAATTTTCACAATGATTGAGTAAATATTTTGGTTCTTAGAGGAAAAACAAAATTTGACCTAGTGACCTAGTTTCTGACCTCACATGACCCACTTATAAAATGACCCAGATTTCGTCAAGATAAACATTCTGAACATTTTTCACAATGATAAAGTAAACATTTTGGTTCTTAGAGCATAAACAAAATTTGACCTAGTGACCTAGTTTCTGACCTCACATGACCCACATTTAAAATGACCTTAATTTCGTCAAGATAAATATTCTGAACAATTTTCACTATGATAAAGTAAATATTTGGGTTCTAAGAGCAAAAACAAAATTTGACCTAGTGACCTAGTTTTAGACCTCCCATGACCCACTTTTCACATCACCAAGGAATCATCAGGATAAACATTCTGGAAATGTTCACAATGATATAGTAAATATTTTGGTTCTTGGAGCAAAATCAAAATTTGACCTAGTGACCTAGTTTTTAACCTTGAATGACCTGCTATTCATATCACCAAGATATCATCAAGATACACATTCTGAGTTTTCACAATGATTGAGTAAATATTTTGGTTCTTAGAGGAAAAACAAAATTTGACCTAGTGACCTAGTTTCTGACCTCACATGACCCACTTTTAAAATGACTCAGAGTTCATCAAGATAAACATTCTGAACAATTTCACAATGATTGAGTAAATATTTTGGTTCTTACAGGAAAAACAAGATTTGACCTATTGACCTAGTTTCTGACCTCACATGACCCACTTTTAGAATGACCCAGATTTCATCAAGATAAACATTCTGAACACTTTTCACAATGTTTAAGTATATATTTCCGTTCTTAGAGCAAAACCAAGATTTGACCCAATGACCTAGTTTTTGACCTTACATGACCCACACTTTGTACATAACCTAGATATCAAGATAAGTATTAAGGATAGTTTTGACAAAGTTTTGGGGCAAAATTGGCATTTCTAGAGCAAAAGGAAGGATCTGTAATATTTGACCTTGTGACCTAGTGATCATAATGATAAACATTAAGAATAATTTTGACAAAGTTTGAACCAAAAATGCCACTTCCAGAGCAAAAGGAAGGATTTCACAAGATTTGACCTCATGACCTAGTTAATGATCTGGAATGACCCACTTCTTGACATAGCCTAGATATCATCAAGATAAACATTCAGGACAATTTTGACAAAGTTTGTGCAAAAATTGGCACTTATAGAGTAAAAAGATGGATTTTACAATATTTGACCTAGTGACCTAGTTTTTGACCTGGCTTGACCTATTTGTTATCATGACCTAGATATTATCAAGACAAATATTCTGAATAATTTTCACAACGATTGAGCAACAAATGTGGCCCCTAGAGCAAAAAGAAGATTTGACCTAGTGACCTACTTTTTGACCCCATTATGGCCCCGATTCAAATTCTTTGAAGTATTTTGAAAAAGCATGACCCATAGATCATATGTGTGAAATATGAATGAATTCTGCCAAGTACTTTAGGAGGAGAAGATTTTTTTGTAAAAAGTTGACGTACAGACAGATAGACAGATGGACAGATAGACAGACGCCGGACAACAGACCGATCACAATACCTCACCTCGAGCACTACGTGCTCAGGTGAGCTAAAAATGGTGCAGAAAATAAAACAAGAGGGCCAGAATGGCCCTATATCGCTCACCTGAAAGAAGTTTGTGACATGCCCACTTTTTTGTACAAATCATAAATTCGTGAACAAATTTTGAAAAGGGTCACTCGAGGAACATTGTTGCCAAGTTTGGTTCAAATTGGCCCAATGCTTCATTTTTAAAGAGTTTTCGTATGATTTCTCTAAGTCTGATAACACTGCCCTTCCACACCCACATTTTTAGACGACAAAGAAAATTTGTGTACGCATTTTTAAAAGTCACTCAAAGAAAATTCTTGCTAAGTTTCGTTCAAATTGGCCCAATGTGTTTTTAAAGAATTTTCTTAGGGTGTCTCTAACTTCGATAAGCCACGCCCTGCCACACCTGCTTTATCTGACGAATCAAAATCTGCAAACTAATTTTAAAAAGAGTCACCCAAAGAATAATTCTGTCAAGTTTGGTTCAAATTTGGCCAACGGTTGATTTTTGAAGAATTTTCTTAGGATTTCTCTAAGTCAGAGAAGCCATGTCCTGCCACGCCCACTTTTTCTGACGAATCAAAAATTTGCGAACAAGTTTTGAAGAGTGTCACCCAGGGAACATTACTGCCAAGTTTGGTTCAAATTGGGCCAACGGTTGATTTTTAAAGAATTTTCTTAGCATTTCTCTAAGTCCGATAAGCCACGCCCTGCCACGCCCACTTTTTTTGACGAATCAAAAATTTGCGAGCAATTTTTGAAAAGGGTCACCCAAGGAACATTTCTGCCAAGTTAGGTTCAAATTGGCCCTATGGTTGATTTTTAAAGAATTTTCTTAGGATTTCTCTAAGTCCGGTAAGCCACACCCTGCCACGCCCACATTTTTTGATGAATCAAAAATTCGCAAACAAATTTTTAAAAGAGTCACCCAAGGAACATTCCTGCCTAATTTGGTTCAAATTGGGCCAACGGTTGATTTTTAAGGAATTTTCTTAGAATTTCTCCAAGTCCAATAAGTCACGCCCTGCCACGCCCACTTTTCCTGACAAATCAAAAATTCCCCAACAAATTTTCAAGAGTGTCACCCAAGGAACATTTCTGCCAAGTTTGGTTCAAATTGGGCCAATAGTTGATTTTTAAAGAATTTTCTTAGCATTTCTCTAAGTCCGATAAGCCACGCCCTGCCACGCCCACTTTTCCTGACAAATCAAAAATTAACAAATTTTGAAGAGTGTCACCCAAGGAACATTTCTGCCAAGTTTGGTTCAAATTGGGCCAATGGTTGATTTTTAAAGAATTTTCTTAGCATTTCTCTAAGTCCGATAAGCCACGCCCTGCCACGCCCACATTTCCTGACAAATCAAAAATTCACCAACAAATTTTGAAAAGTGTCACCCAAGGAACATTTCTGCCAAGTAAGGTTCATATTGGCCCAATGGTTGATTTTTAAAGAATTTTCTTAGGATTTCTCTAAGTCTGATAAGCCACGCCCTGCCACGCCCACATTTTTTGACGAATCAAGAATTTGCGAACAATTTCTGAAAAGGGTCACCCAAGAAACATTTCTGCCAAGTAAGGTTCAAATTGGCCCAATGGTTGATTTTTAAAGAATTTTCTTAGGATTTCTCTAAGTCCGATAAGCCACGCCCTGCCACGCCCACATTTTTTGACAAATCAAAAATCCGCGAACAAGTTTTGAAAAGGGTCACCCAAGGAACATTCCTGCCAAGTTTGGTCAAAATTGACCAAATGGTTTAGGAGGAGAAGATGTTTAAAGAAATGTGAACGGACAGACGGACGACGGACGGTGAGTGACCACAATAGCTCCCCATGAGCACTTCGTGCTCAGGTGAGCTAATGACTATTTAGAGAAATGGGAATCATGTACATAAAAGTACAGTCAAAGAAAGAAACATATTCCCGAGTTCAAGTAAATTAATTTGCCCACAATAAGGTTGTATTTTAGAAGGCAAGTTGATCAATCCAATTTCTCAAGAGTAATTTATGGTTCCTGAAACATGGCTTTATTGCAACTACAGGGTAAACAATCCTATTTGCTGGTGTAAAACTTACCTTTTTCTTAAACAAGATCTGGTTTTGATGTCCCTACGGCTAAAACATAAATTGGGTTATAATGCCTATTCAAACTGCTATGGTCATACTGTTGCAACTCGAGCACCTAACCATGGATTCATGCTGTTTCTCACACAAGTGCTACCACAACATCCTTACAGAACCCTCAGCTGCTCACCCACATAGGTTAATGATTATGAAACCTTTGATGAGAGACAATTTTGTCTGAAAGGATGTTTACTTGGGATAAGACCCAGTGAGTGAGAGTCTGATTGACTGCACTATGACTCTTTAAAGAAAAGCTTTATACAACATTCAGAGGGCAAAGGAGAATCTTATTCAATGTCATTTACAGTAACAATATACCCGATATGCACAAAACCTCAAAATCCAAATCCTGATGGTTTTGTTCTCGTTTTAAGTTATGCTTGGGACAAGCTTCGTCCAGGGACCAACCATCCGACTGACCATGCAACTGACAACTTACACTTGCAAAGTTATATATCGTCGGTGCTATGACAAAATGGCGTAACAAATTAGTTACGCCATTTTGTCATTTTTTTTTTATAAATGCTTTCTACTAAGTATGTAGGAGCGCATATCCTGTCAAAACGGCGTTTTTCTACACCTATTAGAACCCTTTCAATTATCATGTGACAAAATTGCGTAACTCGATTTAGCTGACAAAAATGCGTTATACGTAGACAAATTTACACGAGAGTAATAGTGAGTTACGCAATTTTGCCGGCATATTTTTTAACATTTTTTAAAACGGCAAAAACGTTTTTGGCTCTCCTGAAAAAAATGGTTTTTGAGCAAAATTTCTATTACACCATTTTGTCATAGCACCGACGATATCCAATTATCTTCAAAAGGGCATAACAATACACATACCTCAATATCTAAGTCCTGATGGCCTTGTTCAGCTCTCAGACTTTTCCACTCCTCTCTCATCAAATCCTCTATTATAGTATCCTGGTCTGTGGGTATCTTGATGTTTCTAAATCTACATTTCAGTTTCTCCCTGCTATCTCTAAGTCTGTCCAAACATCTCTGAAAAAAAGATTTAATCTTCTTCTTTTGCCTCAATGTTTTCAAACATTTTTACTAGGGACGTCAAAACCAGAATTTTAGATAGTTCCAATTCAAGAGCTAAGCTAGAGACGACAGGTGGGATTTCTGTACAAAAATAGCATAGAATACATTGAGACAAAAGAAGAAAATGCTGATAATCAGCATTTTCTTCTTTTGCCTCAATGTTTTCCCAAACTCTTTCAAATATATGGATGTGAAAACCCAGACTTTTCCACTCTTCTCTCATCAAATCCTCTATTATTGTGTCCTGGTCTGTGGGTAGCTTGATGTTTCTAAATCTACATTTCAGTTTCTCCCTGCTATCTCTCAGTCTGTCCAAACATCTCTGAAAAAGTCAATTAACCCATTATCAAACATCAAAATTTTAAACTGGTCGAATTTGAAAGCTGCTGCAGACGCGAAAATCAATGTTACTAAGAACTTGAGACAAAAGGAGAAATTGGTGGTTATCAGCCTTTTCTTCTTTTGCATCAATGTTTTTCCAAGCATATTTTCTTTTGGATGTCAAAATCAGGTCTTGTTTGGGAGAGGATTAACCCATTACCAAACAGCAAAATTTAAGAGTTATCCCAATTCAATATCAAGCGCATGAGATTTTACATTCTTTTGGTGTTTTCGTGTAGGAAACATTCCTGAAAGAGAATGCTTTGGAAATCATGTTTTTCAGCAAACACATTCTTTCCTGTGATTGCCTTTTTCATTTGGTAGCAACCTTATCCATCTCAAGAACAAGACCTGGTTTTGCCTTCTATAGTGATAAAAGGCTTGGAAATACATATTCTCCTTTTGCATCAATATTTCTTTGTTATACAGTACACAAATCTTATCTTTATGAATTTTTGTTTGTTGTCTGCAGCAGTTTTAAGAATCGGGAAAGTCCGATTTTTTTCCATTTGGCAAAGCGTTAAAGATGTGAACATCACTGACAGAGTATCCCTTTCCCAAACAAGACCTGGTTTTGACGTCCCAGAGAGAAATGGTATAGGAAAACATTGAGACAAAAGAAGAAACTGCTGATTACCAGCAGTTTCTACTTTTGCCTCAATATTTTCTTAGCTATATTGTATGCAAATCCAACCTTAATTAGCATTCATTTTGACGTCTTCCGCAGCTTTTGAATTCAATCAACAACGCAAACTTTTTGTCATTTGGGAAAGGGGTATAGGACCAAGTAGGCAAGTAGAATCTAATACCGTAAAAGTCTCCAAAACTCTCTGTTGATATGTGAAAACAAATTACAGCTGAATGGAATGTATTTTATATGTAGATCACAGGATAAGAAAGTAATCTTCTTTCAATTCAAACTTTCCTTGATGCATTCCATCTTGGAATGTTTGTTTTTTGGACTTTTTTTTCCAATTTTAGTACATATGAACTTTTATTTCTTCATTCATTCTATACATAAATCAAAGCATAATATCGAATCGGGTGATATGTAGAATAAGAGTTGCAAAGAGAGGCACATTACACCAACAAAGGGCTTGTCAGTGAAAACGATATCAAATCAATTGCAAATAAATCGAGAAGAATTAGATGATCAAAATATATGTATGATTGGTTAACATTACATGGATAAACAGTGGCAAGTTTGAACTTAACCCTTTCCCAAACAAGACCTGTTTTTGACGTTAATAGAAAATGCTTGGGAAAACATTGAAACAAAAGAAGAAACTGCTGATAACCAGCAGTTTCTCCTTTTGTCTCAATATTTTCTATGCCATATTTTACACAAATTCGATTTTTAATGACTTCAATTTTGTCATTTTGGGAGTTTTTGAAGTGGATCACCCTAAAATTTTGCTGTTTGGGAAAGGGTTAATCCAATTAAAATGTTGATAACGTTGAAGAGAGCATTAGAGAAAGGGTTTTGGTCTTCTATAGTCATACTGACAAATTTCAGCAAAATTAAAAAGTATGAAAGTTTCAGTTGAAAAGATTTCTGTATAGAAAAAGTATTAAAGATAAGACTTGTCTATCAGGAATTTCATTTTCTTACTATCAAAGTAATAGATATCACATGTAGGCGAAATCTATAGTGAAAATCTTGACAGTCGCTAAAACTACAATCTTCATGCCCCATAGACAACCCGTTTTCCATTAATTTCGGGAGAAATCAATTCGACAAATGCATTTCCTTAGAAAATCACTGGTGGTGACATTCAGATGAAATATTCATTGATATATCCAAGCAATTCCTTCTTCTCTCAAACCAAAACTTCTAATTTACAAAATAATTCCTCTTTCATAGAATTTGGTGATGAAAATGAAATTTGAAATTGTTATTGACATAACATCAATTCAATGTCAAAGCATACAAATGAACGTAAACATCGACAAATCTTGACTTTTTTTCTGAATTTTCTTTAAAATAAATGATGAAAACAATAGTGTGTGAAAGTTTTCCATTGATATTTTTTCTCGTACTGAAAATTGAGGCCAAAATCATTTAAAATCTTCAAAATCATGCTAGCTCATGATTTTTTTTTAATTCATTGATAAAGAACCCACTCAAACCATCACACCAATTTATTTCTGGCCAAAAATGTGGCTTGCTTATGAAAAGCAAGATGGACAAAATGAAAATCTTGCACAAAAAGTCTAGAAATTGTAAAGGAACAAGATTGTCTGGGATGTATTAAGAGCTAATTGAAGTCCAAGACGTGAGTGCTATTTTCACCATAATTCCCCTAATGATTTTGTCATTACGGAAATGGACCAAGCTGCGGACATCCTATACAAGGGTGTAACACATACTGGCTATCTTACGACTAAATCACCAAATCAATACAATCACTAAGCTTGACCAGTGGCAGCAGAAAATTGTCAATTGTAAATCACAAAGCTTGACCGGATGTAGTAGAAAATCAACTATCATTTCACTTGACCAGGGGTGGCAAAAAATGGTTATACACCTCATACTGGCTATCTTACAACTAAATCACCAAATCAATACAATCACTAAGCTTGACCAGTGGCAGCAGAAAATTGTCAATTCGATGACTCGGCATGAAATGGTTGTAACTGCCTATATGTTTACAGGCAGTTTCAACCGTTTTGCACTGAGCCATCGAATTGTCAATCGCAAAGCTTGACCGGATGTAGTAGAAAATCAACAATCATTTTACTTGACCAGGGGCGGCAGAAAATTGAAGATACAATAACATTTGTATTCTGTAAACTTTGGTGAGGATCGATGTACAATATTTATCTTTCTTTCTTTTATAATTTTGTTACTGCCTTCATTTTGCCATAATTATAACCATTGCCATAAAGCTAAAACAATTAACAAGATTTATATTCTGTAGAAGAAAATTGCTGGTAACAAATATTTAGTTCGCTTTTTTTCCTGTAATTTGATTTCATTTGAGAGGCTATTTTTTCATTCACTTGGGCAAAAACATAATTTCTTGTGTCAGAGATGATTTTATTTGGTGAAAAACTTAAACTGGACGATTGGATGATGATAGATAATCTATTGACATGAAATAACATTCAAGCCTGCTGGACAAATTCTATCAAAGTCAATAAACAAAGGAAATTGGCTAATTGTTTATTCCTGTCATTTAATGATTGTCCTTTATTTACAGTGTCTCAACAGTACAGCTTTCATGTCTTTAATAGATTAATCATTGTAAACTAACACCAGATTATATTTGCCATTCAGATTCTGAACCATTTAAGGTGTATCAAGATGAGTAATACAAGCTAGAACTGTCCCAGAATGTGACTTGATACCCCCCCCCCCCCCCCCCCCCCCCCCCCCGCACAAGCTTTCACTACAACAAAGGGCAATTAATGTACAAAGTTTGAAGTTGCTGGCAATTACGGTTTAGAAGATGTGGTCCAGACAAAAATGCAAGGGTACAAACAATAAAGAACAATGACGCAAAACATGGGTGTGGCAGAGTACCTATTTTTTTTACATAGCACTTTCCCACAATAAGATCTATAAGTGTAACAACTTTGAACTTGCTAACACTTATGGTTTAGAAGATATGTCCCCGACAAAAATGCAAGGGTAATAACAACAAAGGGCAATACCTCATAAAAGGGCGTGGCAGAGTAACGGTTCTTTTACATGACACTTCTCAACAATGAGATCTATAATTGTAACAACTTTGAAGTTGCTAGCACTTATGGTTTAGAAGATATGCTCCCCACAAAAATGGAAGGGTACAAACAACAAAGGGCAATAACTCAAAAAAAAAGTAAGGCAGAGTAACAGTTCTTTTACATTACACTTCTCCACAATGAGATCTATAAGTGTATTAAGTTTGAAGTTGCTAGCACTTATGATTTAGAAGATATGCTCCCCACAAATATGGAAGGGTACAAACAACAAAGGGCAATAATTCAACAAGAGGGCCATTGGCCCTGAAGCGCTCACCTGATATAATATAACTTTTTGTATACCAATTTTCAGGTTGATTGGACAAAAAATGTGACCTCTAGAGTGCACACAAGGTTTTACAAAGATTTTACCTCATGACCTAGTTTATGACCCCAGATGACCCAATTTCGATCGTGTCCGAGAATTGATCAAGACAATCATTCTGATCAATTTTCAAGTAGATTGGGCAAAAAATGTGGCCTCTAGAGTGCACACAAGGTTTTTCTAAGATTTGACCCTGTGACCTAGTTTTTGACCCCAGATGACCCAATTTCAAAGTTGTCCGAGATTTCAACAAAACAATCATTCTGAGCAAATTCCAGGTTGATTGGGCAAAAAATGTGGCCTCTAGAGTGCACACAAGGTTTTTCTAAGATTTGACCCCGTGACCTAGTTTTTGACCCCAGATAACCCAATTGCGAACTTGTCCGAGATTTTATCAAGACCATTATTCTGATCAATTTTCAGGTTGATTGGGCAAAAAATGTGGCCTCTAGAGTGCACACAAGGTTTTTCTAAGATTTGACCCCATGACCTAGTTTTTGACCCCAGATGACCCAATTTCAAACTTGTCCGAGATTTTATCAAGACAATCATTCTGAGCAAATTTCAGGTTGATTGGTCAAAAAATGTGGCCTCTAGAGTGCACACAAGGTTTTTCTAAGATTTGACCCCGTGACCTAGTTTTTGACCCCAGATGACCCAATTTCAAACTTGTCCAAAATTTTATCAAGACAATCATTCTGAGCAAATTTCAGGTTGATTGGGCAAAAAATGTGGCCTCTAGAGTACACACAAGGTTTTTCTAAGATTTGACCCCGTGACCTAGTTTTTGACCCCAGATAACCCAATTGCGAACTTGTCCGAGATTTTATCAAGACCATTATTCTGATCAATTTTCAGGTTGATTGGGCAAAAAATGTGGCCTCTAGAGTGCACACAAGGTTTTTCTAAGATTTGACCCCGTGACCTAGTTTTTGACCCCAGATGACCCAATTTCAAACTTGTCCGAAATTTTATCAAGACAATCATTCTGAGCAAATTTCAGGTTGATTGGTCAAAAAATGTGGCCTCTAGAGTGCACACAAGGTTTTTCTAAGATTTGACCCCGTGACCTAGTTTTTGACCCCAGATGACCCAATTTCAAACTTGTCCAAAATTTTATCAAGACAATCATTCTGAGCAAATTTCAGGTTGATTGGGCAAAAAATGTGGCCTCTAGAGTACACACAAGGTTTTTCTAAGATTTGACCCCGTGACCTAGTTTTTGACCCCAGATGACCCAATTTCAAACTTGTCCGAGATTTTATCAAGATAATCATTCTGAGCAAATTTCAGATTGATTGAACAAAAAATGTGGCCTCTAGAGTGCACACAAGGTTTTTCTAAGATTTGACCCCATGACCTAGTTTTTGACCCCAGATGACCCAATTTCGAACTTGTCCGAGATTTCATCAAGACAATCATCCTGAGCAAATTTCAGGTTGATTGGGCAAAAAATGTGGCCTCTAGAGTGCACACAAGCCAAAGGTTGACGGACGACGGACGCCGGACGACACACAACGCACGACGGACGCCGGACGACGGACACAGCGGTATCACAATACCTCACCATGAGCACTATCGTGCTCAGGTGAGCTAAAAAGTGGGCACGGCAGAGTAACAGTTCTTTTACATGACACTTCCTAACAAAGAGATATATAAGTGTAGCAAGTTTGAAGTTGCTAGCTCTTATGATTTAGAAGATATGCTCTCCACAAAAATGGAGGGTACAAACAACAAAGGGCAATAACTCAAAAAGTGGGCATGGCAGAGTAATGATTCTTGTACATCACACTTCCCCACAATGAGATCTATAAGTGTAGCACGTTTGAAGTTGCTAGCACATATGGTTTAGAAGATGTGCTCCCCACAAAAATGGAAGGGTACACACAACAAAGGGCAATAACTCAAAAAGTGGGCGTGGCAGAGTAACAGTTCTTGTGTATGACACTTTCCCACAATGAGATCTATAATTGTAACAACTTTGAAGTTGCTAGCACTTATGGTTTAGAAGATATGCTCCTGTAACGTTCGTACCATTATCATTCGACTATATTCTCGTTTTCTTACGATGTTTAGTCGTCAAAACTCAGGCCTGACAAGCGCAAGCTAAATTACGTCGTTATTACCATTTTATGAGTGTTGGATACATTTCTCAGTAGAATTATACATGTAACATATTGTTATAAGGTTAAACTAGTCGATGTTTACCTTGAGAATAGGTTATTCGAGCTTATTTTGCTGTTTTTACACAGTTTCTCGTAAGATTTTTCAACACCTTCTTTGCATATAGTAATTTTAGCCTTTGCCAGTCTTTAGCCAAGATACTGCGATTTTGCATGGAGATTTTTATATGAAAGCAAGGATAACAATAGAAGCGTTCCGCCTATTGTTATCCGCGTGCTGAAATCTCGCATCTTACGAGACGTGACGTCACAACTCTCGTCATACTGTATAAATACCGCGAAAGTTCGAATCGTTCTCAGAGTTCATTCTGCTCTCGTACAGCGTACATCGCTCGCTCCAAAGTAAATTTCAAGTTAGGACCATACTCCCAACGACCTACAATTAATCCTGAGCCACTTAGTATATATAGACTAACCTGCCAGGATGACCCAAGAGGTATTAAGGGATTAGAGTTCTTTCTTCCTGTTGGAGAATTATGGAGGATTTGCCAGTATTGGTCAATCTCCAGAATTCTCCAATATTCTCCATTCATTGGCGCTTGGTAACTTTAACGTAGGCTTTTAGAATCTATTATGAATCTTTGTCAAATTGAATCTTCTTTGTACTAACATGCTCTCTCTGTAAAAATTAGACCTTAATAGATTAATTTGTGTCATTGAATATCAGACTTGTTCTTTTATTCCGAGTACCAGAATCAAACTACCATCCATAATATTATTATCCAGAAGCCGGGTCCCGGACGATCCCCAGTAACCGGATAGTCACACAAACAGCCGTCAAACAAGTTTAGGGTTCTCGACCCTTACAACTTTCAAGTTTATTACTCCAGTGTCTGTGTGTGCGAGTGTGTGAGTCCGTTACATATTTGGTGGCAGCGGTGGGATAAATCATCCTGGAATCGGTGGATAATAATCAGACTGGTCTAAATATCCCTATATTGTATTGATAGGACAAAATTAGAGACTTTCTAGGTTCTAAATTATGGAAGATTCTGGAACTGTCACCTTTAATTTAGATAGGCTACCAAACTCTAATCAGGAATCGGGAGACGAGGTCGAAATTGGCAATATGTCCCGAAATGTAAGTAGCAATGATTCACAGAGCCACATGAACGGAGAATCTGGAAACCCTATTGACCAAATTCGCCAATGTATGCGGGAAATAAAGTCAGAACTGGCCAAAGACATTAAAATTTTAAAGTCCGAAGTTCAAAGTTGTTTGAGTGATTTTGACCAGAAACTGTATGATTTGCAATCTAAAGTGCAGCCAAATTCTGGGAATTACAGCTCAAACAATAGACAAAGTAGCATACGCAGTTCGAACCCAGACGGACCTGTTTCTCCATACATTGTATATGCTGAGCATGGTGATCGGCGTAGAAACAGTACGCCCGATCACATTGATTGTGTAGATAATCGCCCTTATAACAGTGGGAGCCAAAATGCGGTATCTGATCCCAGTATTGGTGATCTTGGACCGTCTACCTACAACCTTGTACCCAGGGGTAGGGACAAAATAAGACCGCAAATATTTGATGGTTCGGACGATCTCGACGAATATC
Source organism: Fragum sueziense (assembly GCA_963680895.1). NCBI lineage: Eukaryota > Metazoa > Mollusca > Bivalvia > Cardiida > Cardiidae > Fragum > Fragum sueziense. The sequence goes on along the minus strand of CAVMGG010000993.1, from coordinate 36,441 downwards.
TAACACAATTCAATATCATAGCCGATTTGAATCAATGGGATTATAAGACAAAATCGCTCTATTTAGCAAGCAGTTTAGGTGGGTCCGCCCGAGCGCTCCTTGGTGAGTAAGACCAAAATCAGCGCAGAGATTTTGTGAAATTAGTTGAAATCTTGAAAAATAGATTCGGATCAGTCAACCGAGCGGAAGTATTTAGGTCAAAGTTGCAATCACGGAAGCTAGGCAAAAATGAAAGTATACCAGAGCTTGCTCAATCGATAAAGTCTTTAACTAGAAAGGCGTATCCATGTGCGTCGCTTGACGTGATAGAAATTTTGGCTCTGGATCATTTCATAGACGCAATTCCAAATTCCGACATACGACTCCGACTACGCGAAGTAGGACCTAGAACCGTATCTGAGGCCGAACAAATCGCCGTGCGTTTAGAGGCACATAGAATCGCGGATCGAAGTCGCGATGGCCATCATGTACGTGGGCTTGAGCCTGTAGTAAGTCCTACATCCGAGGTAGAACATAAATTGTCGGAACTTTGCAACAAAATGTCGGATTTGTTGAAAGAAATGTCGAACTATAAACCGAAAGTAGAAAATCACCGTGATCAACCGGCTCAGAATGACAAGAAATGGTCAAATAAGCCTAAAAATCGAAATTGGAACAAAAAGAATGAGGGAAACGGACAAAGGTCGGGTTCGACAGGGACCGAAGTTCGACCGAATGCTGTAAGTCCCCAAACGAAACAATCCCAGTAAAACCCGTACATTGCAAAAGAGAAGATGGCTTATTTGTAAATGCCGAAATTAAAGAAAAACGAATTTCTTTTCTGATTGATACTGGATCAAACATTACTATTTTGAACAAAAATATAGTAGATTTATGGTCAAATAAAAGTGACTTAGTCATTGAACCGGTATATCAATCTTTGGTTACTGTTACAGGTGAAACAGCACCTTTTTACGGCAAAGTCAATCTTTCATTAAACATGGGATCTCTGATTTTTACACATTGTTTGTATTTGGCAGATATAAACAATGATGGAATTTTGGGTATTGATTTTCTCCAAAAGTTTAAATGCAATGTTTTGCTTAACAAAAGCTGCATAGAAATAGGCGGCAAACACATTTCTTGTTATTCTTTACGAAATGACGGAGATTCTACTTGTTGTCGGATTACGGTTAGAGAAAACGTGGTTATACCGCCCGAAACGGAAATAATCTTACCAGGCAAAATATCAGGGCCTGTATTACATTCCGTAGGTATGATAGAACCGTCCGAAAAGTTCGTGTCGAAAAGTGGACTGCTAGTAGCGAAAAGTTTGATAGACCTGAAAAACGGTGATGTACCTTTAAGGGTAGCGAACTTGGGTTATGAGCCTTGCACCGTGTACAAGGGGACTGTTGCTGCGATCTACGAGTCCATAGCTGAGCCGAACATTAAATGTCTTGACGACGCGATCTCGGTTAATAACTCTTCAGTACAAGAGTCTCTTCCGGACCATCTCGCTCCAATATACGCTAAAATAGACGATAAATTGTCAGACAATCAAAAGCAAACTGTCAAGCAGTTTCTTGTAAAGCATCAGAACTTGTTTTCTAAGGATGCTGACGACATAGGTCGTACTCATTTGGTAGAACATACCATTGATACGGGTAATGCGAGACCCGTTAAACTACCTCCGTACCGTATACCACTTGCTAAACGCGAGGTCGCGGAACGGGAAATCAAAAAGATGAAAGAGAGTGGTGTAATCAAACCCTCTTCTGGACCTTGGAATAGTCCAGTCGTGATGGTAGAAAAACCTAACGGATCCGTCCGTTTTTGCTGCGATTTTAGGAAATTGAATGACGTGACTATAAAAGATAGTCAACCGTTACCTAGAATTGACGACACGCTAGATGCTCTGTCCGGTTCGGTGTGGTTTAGCACTATTGATTTAAAATCCGGGTTTTGGCAAATTGCAATGTCCGAAAAGGACAAACCAAAGACTAGCTTTTCCATACATGGTTCAGGATTTTGGCAGTTCCGGGTGATGCCTTACGGACTTTGTTCGGCCCCGGCCACATTCGAACGTTTAATGGAAAGAGTATTGTCTGGTTTGACGTGGCAATTATGTCTAGTATATCTAGACGACATTATAGTCTACTCCAAAACGTTCACGGAACATGTGGAGAATTTAGAGACTGTTATTGCGCGTTTAAATGAAGCTAACTTAAAGCTTAATCCCCAAAAATGTAATTTGTTTCAAAAGAGCGTGAGTTTTCTAGGACACGAAATTAGCGAGTCTGGGATCGCAACCGACCCCGCGAAAATAGAGAGTGTCAAAAGTTGGCCTATTCCTAAAAACATAAAAGACGTACGCAGTTTTCTAGGGTTATGTTCGTACTACCGTCGATATGTGTACCAGTTTTCAACGATCGCCAAGCCGTTGCATAAATTGACGGAAAAGGGTGAGAAATTTTGCTGGACACAAGAGTGTAATGACGCTTTCAATCTATTGAAAAACAAGCTAGTCAATGCACCTGTTTTATCATACCCGATAAGTGGTGGGGAATTCATCCTAGACACAGATGCTAGCGGGTTTGGCATTTCAGGAGTATTGTCGCAGATGCAAAATAATGAGGAAAAGGTAATTGCTTACTTTAGCAAATGCTTATCGAAAACCGAGAGACGATACTGTGTAACAAGGCGCGAACTGCTCGCCGTAGTTAATTCGGTTAAACAATTTCACCATTATCTTTATGGCCAGCATTTCTTGGTACGTACAGACCATGCATCTTTAAGATGGCTGACTAACTTCAAAAACCCTGAAGGTCAGTTAGCTCGCTGGATAGAACTTCTGTCGACATACGATTTTCGAATAGAACATAGAGTGGGACGTTCCCATAGTAATGCAGACGCATTGTCTCGTAGACCCTGCGGGATTGACGGCTGTAGTTATTGCGATAGAGCCGAGTCAAAGTTTGAATGCGCAGACAGTTGTGCACGAGTTACATGCTGTTTGGACCCTGCGTCCGCATGTAAGCATAACTCGAGCCCTAGACCAAAGTTTCAAAGTTTTGTTACAAGTACCGAATGTTCGCCTAATATAATTGGCAGGGTGACTTGTGAGCGACAAAGCGCGAAATCGAAGTCTAGTGCGAAGGGGAATGTGCCAGAGATTAATAACAGAGAGACTTTTAATCAAAAGGTGGTTATTAATGAGCATTCTCATAACGATTTATCGTTAAGCGCGAACAAACCGTTTTTCGAGCGCAATGACATGAGTAGGATAGACAAAACGTCGGAAGGAAAAATACGGAAAAGTGTTAATCGTAATTTGTCGTCAGACAGTCTAAATAAAGAGACTAATCAAAGTACCAACGTAGGGTACAAGTGTTGTAGTACTGATTGTTTTAACACAGACGATAAGCTTTCATTCATTAAATCGGCACAGGAAAATGATTCAACTATCATTCTCCTTAAGGAGTGGAAATCTCAGAATTTCACACCTTTATGGTCGGATATATCTGGACATTCGGCAGAAGTTAAGTTTTTCTGGAATCGATTAGACTCGTTACTGATAAGCGACAGACTGTTATGTCGCAAATGGGAGAGTGAAAATGGCGATTCAACCGAAGTTCAGATAATCCTGCCTAGATCTTTAGCCCCCGAAATTCTAGCAGAATTTCACGATAGTCCTACTGGAGGACATTTGGGCATAACAAAAACGCTAAGTAAAATACGCGTTAGATTCTTTTGGTATGGAATGCGAAAAGATGTGAAAGATTGGTGTAGAAAATGCGACCAATGCGCAATGCGTAAAAGTCCGAGACCCAAACCACGTTCTGCTTTAAAGCAATATAACGTTGGGTTACCCCTAGAAAGGGTTGGGATTGACATAGTCGGACCCGTTTCTTTGAGTAATAATGGACACAAATACATTCTTACCATTTGCGATTATTTCACAAAGTTCGTTGTCACGGTACCGATGAAAAATCAAGAGGCTAGAACGGTAGCTCAAAGCTTTATAGACCGATTTGTCTCGATTTTTGGTATACCTTTACAATTACACTCAGATCAGGGTACAAATTTTGAATCAGTTCTGTTCAGAGAAACGTGCGAGTTACTCGGAATTGATAAAACGAGGACTACGGGATTCAGACCTCAGTCTGATGGCCTCGTTGAGCGGTCAAATCGAACATTACAAAACATGTTAGCCAAGTTTGTATCCCAAAATCCGGATAAATGGGATCAGTACTTGCCGTTAGTGACTTTGGCGTATAATACGTCCGTACATGAAAGTACAAAGTTTAGTCCATGTAAACTTATGTTTTGTAAAGAGCTGAATTTACCCGCAGATCTCGTGTATGGTAGGCCATCTGTGCCATCTAAAATGACCAGCGAATACGCGGTAGACATCGAAGAAAAGCTTTCGCAAATCCATCAATTAGTGCGCAAAAATATAGCATTAGCAAGTAATACCCAAAAGAAAACATATGATCACAAGATAGCCCAAAACTTATACAATGCAGGGGACTTGGTATGGTTATATAACCCTAGACCAAAACCCGGCAAAAGTTCTAAATTCAGGTGTCCTTGGGATGGCCCATGGGTTGTTATAAAACGTATCAATGATGTCATATACAGGATACAAAAGTCACCTCGTTCTAATCCACGTGTGGTCCATCACGATCGAATAAAGCGATATGAAGGGTCAAAAAGCTTGTGGTTAGGTGAATCAAAGCACTGACAGTACTGTCAGTATGTTGTGTATCAAACTGACAAACTTTCTTTTCTTTTCAGTTTGCTTGTGAGGTGTGTAATAACACTTTCCAGAAGTATCACCAGGCTCAGCGTCACCTCCAAGAGAAGCACTCAGGCTTCAACTATCAATGCCTGAGGTGTCGCAAGCTATTTAGTAGGAAAAACTACAAACATGGCTGTGGGAAACTGGGGAAGGACGATATTGATTTAGTTTCCCCTAGAGGAGTCAGAGGCGAAGAGGCCTACACTCTATACAGGAAATGGAAAAACGAGGTCCAACCGACTTTGATAAAAGAAGTCCACCATGACCCCGTTCCGGGACCCTCGAAGCGAAAATTGGAGGATGACATAGGGGAATTCGCTGTTGCCAGGCCCGTGTCGCCACTACCGCCTACCCCGAAGCGTAGGAGGAACAAGTTCCGTGTAGAAAGTAGCGACAGTAGTAGTGACACTGAGAGCGAAACACACGAGACAGAAATACCAAGTGAACCAAATGAAACACATGAAACAGAAAAACAAAGTGAAAAACGTGATCTAGAAAAACAAACTGAAAAGAAAACGGAAACACCTGAACCAGAAAAACAAACTGAAAAGAAAACGGAAACACCTGAACCAGAAAAACAAACTGAAAAGAAAACGGAAACACCTGAACCAGAAAAACAAACTGAAAAACGAGATATGGAAAAACAAACGGAGAACAACGAGGACCAAACCACGGAAGGGATCGAGGAGCTCGAGCTCGCCACAAATGGTCCAGACGTGGAGGTGGACCTGGAGAAGGAGTTCCCGGGGGTCTCGTTCGAGCCTCCAGTCAAGACCAAGCCTTCATCCAATGGCCTAAGTGCCAAAGTGGATGCCTTCAAAACGGCACAGGGGCAGAGGGTCGTATTGAACGTGGGTGGGGCTCGCTTCGAGTGCTCCCGGGAAACCTTGCAGAAGGATCCTAATAGCCTTCTGGCGGAGATTTTTGGGGACGAGCGACAGGAGAGGCCGGTTGGAAATCAATTCTTCTTCGATCGAGACCCCTCACACTTTCGATTCATTCTCAACTACCTGAGGAGCGGATGCAGGATCGATCTAAGGACACTTCCGAAGGACGCGCGATATCTATACGAGCTATTCTACGAAGCCGAATACTATCACATGAACACTCTCATGGAGGCCGTTATCGCGAAAATAGATCAGATCAACGTTGTGGATGTTAGTTTACCAGGCGGTCCTAGGCACGTGTATCAGCTTTAAGTATTCAGAGTTGTATTGATGGAACTGTACAGGTGACATCAATGTAACCGGGATACTTATTGCATTCGTTAACTACAGACTACACCTTCACGAGCACTTCAAGTGTATATTTTAAGTTCTCGCCAAGGGGTGGTCCAATTGTCTGTAATAATTAGAGTCGTAATGCAGTCCTCCGTTCGTGAAACTTCTCTTTTCACAATGTTTTCAAAAGTCTCCGGTGTATTGGTTTCATAAATTGTTCATAAGTCTTGTAAATTTATTAAGTTCCAAGTATTGATTATCTTATCACACTTTACTAGTTTGTCTGTATGGATCAAAGTAATCGGAGTGTGGTCATAATCAATCATTTCCAGAATTTGTTTGAATCCTTTCAGTCAATAATTGCGGAACATTTTGCAAATAGAAATTTGGTTAGGGTCATCAAGTTTTCCGTTTTCAGAAGTGCTTTGCTGTATTTTCCTGTTGATATGTTTTTATAAAGTGCATAAATCCCAACTTGTCTCAAAAAACTTAATTTGAGTTCTGAGAGTTCATGCTCCATCTGCACAATTTGTACAGATTGGTAGATCGAGCATGATCACTAATGCTGGTATTTAAAAGTTTAATTCTTTATTACTAGTATTGTTTAGAATAATTCAATTCTAACTTTTAATGTTCTGTGACATTTTGCTTATGTTATTGTTTTGCAGGCGAATAAAAGTACATTTGTTCTAGTAAAACAACCGTTATGGTTATATTACTTGAACAGCTTATCAGGTCTTTTCCTGGACATGCATTGTCTATTTATCAGGTGTGTTTGCTTGATTAAGTTCAGAAGGCGTTATTTGATAGTATAAGTTTTAAACTTAATGGGTACTTGTTAACATTACTTCCCAGCCTTTTATGTATATTTAAGGTTATTAAGTGATGTTTACCTAAAAGGTAATTGATAATTTTGTAGGAAATGTTTTCTTGCATACAAGTATACCAATTGTCTTCAGCAAACAGTAATTAAGATATGACCAGTTCTAAATAGGCAAAAATTCAAAGTACTGAAAGCACTGTAAGTTGACACTTTTTCTACATATAGGTAAATAGTGTTCTGAACCTAATTGGGGTATTTAACTTTAACATTTAAGCAGTCATAGAACTTTTAACTTGTATATAAGTTATGTTAATTGATGTATAACATGTAATTGTTAATTTAAGTTCTACTGAGTATCCTACTCATTGGTCCATTTACGTGCATTGTGCATTCCAATTTGGGGTCAAATTCCTTACTTGGAAGGGGGCAATGTAACGTTCGTACCATTATCATTCGACTATATTCTCGTTTTCTTACGATGTTTAGTCGTCAAAACTCAGGCCTGACAAGCGCAAGCTAAATTACGTCGTTATTACCATTTTATGAGTGTTGGATACATTTCTCAGTAGAATTATACATGTAACATATTGTTATAAGGTTAAACTAGTCGATGTTTACCTTGAGAATAGGTTATTCGAGCTTATTTTGCTGTTTTTACACAGTTTCTCGTAAGATTTTTCAACACCTTCTTTGCATATAGTAATTTTAGCCTTTGCCAGTCTTTAGCCAAGATACTGCGATTTTGCATGGAGATTTTTATATGAAAGCAAGGATAACAATAGAAGCGTTCCGCCTATTGTTATCCGCGTGCTGAAATCTCGCATCTTACGAGACGTGACGTCACAACTCTCGTCATACTGTATAAATACCGCGAAAGTTCGAATCCGTTCTCAGAGTTCATTCTGCTCTCGTACAGCGTACATCGCTCGCTCCAAAGTAAATTTCAAGTTAGGACCATACTCCCAACGACCTACAATTAATCCTGAGCCACTTAGTATATATAGACTAACCTGCCAGGATGACCCAAGAGGTATTAAGGGATTAGAGTTCTTTCTTCCTGTTGGAGAATTATGGAGGATTTGCCAGTATTGGTCAATCTCCAGAATTCTCCAATATTCTCCATTCATTGGCGCTTGGTAACTTTAACGTAGGCTTTTAGAATCTATTATGAATCTTTGTCAAATTGAATCTTCTTTGTACTAACATGCTCTCTCTGTAAAAATTAGACCTTAATAGATTAATTTGTGTCATTGAATATCAGACTTGTTCTTTTATTCCGAGTACCAGAATCAAACTACCATCCATAATATTATTATCCAGAAGCCGGGTCCCGGACGATCCCCAGTAACCAGATAGTCACACAAACAGCCGTCAAACAAGTTTAGGGTTCTCGACCCTTACAACTTTCAAGTTTATTACTCCAGTGTCTGTGTGTGCGAGTGTGTGAGTCCGTTACACTCCCCACAAAAATGGAAGGGTAGAAACAACAAAGGGCAATAACTCAACAAGAGTGCCATGGTCACAATATACGCCGCCACTTATAAAACTTGAGACAAAAAAATGACATTGACAAGGATTTATAAATATTCACTGAAAAACCTGTAAAAAATTGAGTTCACAAAAAGGTTTTTATAAATATCCAGTGAAAGACCTGGAAGGAATTGTGTTCAGGAGGCTGAAATATCATTAAGCCCCAGAGACTAAGATTGAAGGGGGGGGGGGGGGGGGGGGGTAGTTGCGTTGACAAGGCTGCAATTTCAATAAGCCCCAGAGACTAAGATTGAAGGAAGCATAACTCTGACAAAAATCAATGAACCATAAAATCCTTCTTTCATGCACATCTACCAATTGAGGTTATAACAAAAACCAAGTTTCATAAAGATCCAGCCAGAAACTTAGGAGGAGTTGTGTTGACAAGCCTGCAATTTCAATAAGCACCAGAGACTAAGTTTTTAAGGGGCCTAACTCAGGCAAAAATCGACAAACCATAAAATCCTTCCTTCATGCACATCTACCAATTGAGGTGATAACATTGACCAAGTTTCATTAAGATCCAGCCATAAACTTAGGAGGAGTTGAATCATTAAGCCCCAGAGACTAAGATCGAAGGGGGGGGGGGGGGGAGTTGCGTTGACAAGGCTGCAATTTCAATAAGCCCCAGAGACTAAGATTGAAGGAAGCATAACTCTGGCAACAAGAGGGCCAAGATGGCCCTGTATCGCTCCACTGGCTTTTAGACATTTAGACTACGAACTTCTTGAAGGAATACAATAGAGGTCTATTCAAAGAAGATTCATGCTACACCAGAATGAAATCCAATAAGTGATTAACGGGCAGAAATGTTTTTAAAATTTTCTTTAAATTACACTGTTTCATATAGCAAAAAAAAGCCTAGCCCACAACGGCCAAGATTTTTGTCAGATCGTGAAGGAATTTGGAAGAGATTCATGCAAGGAAGATTTCTGTGAAGTTTGTTTAAAATTGGTCCTGTAGTTTTGGAGAAGAAGATTGTTTAACAATTTTTCGAAAATTCAATTTAATTAAATTTATCTAAATTCAAGTTCTACACAGAAATTATTTTTTAAGGAATTTAGAGGAGATAAATGCAAGGAAGATTCGTGTGAAGTTTGGTTATGATTTGGTCCAGTATTTTTGGAAAAAAAGATTTTTCGAAAATTTAATCTAATTTAATTAATCAAAATTTAGGTTCTACATAAAATATATATTTTTTTAAGGAATTAACCCATTACCAAACAACAAAATTTTAGGGCGGTCCAAATTGAAAGATCCTGCAGACGACAATTTCAAGGGAATCAATTTTTAATATTTAACTCTTTTTTTGGTGGAAAACATTGTGGAAAATGAAGAAATTGCTTGTCAAAAGCAATTTCTTCATTTTCCACAATGTTTTCCATGGCTATTATTTTATGGGGAGTCAAAAAGAGTCATTGTGTGGTAATAGGTTAAGAAGAGATTAATGCAAGGAACATTTCTGTAAAGTTTGGTTGAAATTGGTCCATTAGCTTTGGAGAAGAAGAATTTTTAAAGATTTTTCGAAAATTTAATCTAATTAAATAAATTAAAATTTAAATTCTACATAGAATTTACTTTTTGAAGGAATTATGAAGAGATTAATGCAAGGAACATTTCTGTAAAGTTTGGTTGAAATTGGTCCAGTAGTTTTGGAGAAGAAGAATTTTAACGATTTTTCGAAAATTTAAATCAATTAAATTAATTAAAATTCAAGTTTTGCACGGATTGTAATCTTTTGAAGGAATTTGGTAGAGATTCATGCAAGGAAGATTTCTGTGAAGTTTGGTTGAAATTGGTCCAGTAGTTTTGGAGAAGAAGAATTTTTAAAGATTTTTTGAAAATTTAAACTTAAATTAATTAAAATTCAAGTTCTGCACGGATTTTATTTTTTTGAAGAAATTTGGTAGAGATTCATGCAAGGATGATTCGGGTGAAGTTTGGTTGAAATTGGTCCAGTAGTTTTGGAGAAGAAGAATTTTTAAAGATTTTTTGAAAATTTAAACTTAAATTAATTAAAATTCAAGTTCTGCACGGATTTTATTTTTTTGAAGAAATTTGGTAGAGATTCATGCAAGGATGATTCGGGTGAAGTTTGGTTGAAATTGGTCCAGTAGTTTTGGAGAAGATGTTCGAAAATTGTTTACGCACGGACGGACGCACGCATGGACGCACGACGGACACAGGGCCATGACATAAGCCCCGCTGGCCTTCGGCCAGTGGAGCTAAAAATCAATGAACCATAAAATCCTTCTTTCATGCACATCTACCAATTGAGGTTATAACAAAAACCAAGTTTCATAAAGATCCAGCCAGAAACTTAGGAGGAGTTGTGTTGACAAGCCTGCAATTTCAATAAGTACCAGAGACTAAGTTTTTAAGGGGCATAACTCAGGCAAAAATTGACAAACCATAAAATCCTTCCTTCATGCACATCTACCAATTGAGGTGATAACATTGACCAAGTTTCATTAAGATCCAGCCAGAAACTTAGGAGGAGTTGCGTTGACAAGGCTGCAATTTCAATAACCCCAGAGACTAAGTTTTTAAGGGGCATAACTCAGGCAAAAATCGACGAACCATAAAATCCTTCCTTCATGCACATCTACCAATTGAGGTGATAACATTGACCAAGTTTCATTAAGATCCAGCCAGAAACTTAGGAGGAGTTGCGTTGACAAGGCTGCAATATCAATAAGCCCAAGAGACTAAGTTTTTAAGGGGTATAACTCAGGCAAAAATCAACGAACCATAAAATCCTTCCTTCATGCACATCTACCAATTGAGGTGATAACATTGACCAAGTTTCAAGAAGATCCAGCAACAAACTTAGGAGGAGTTGCGTTGACAAGAAAAGTGGACGGACGTACGGACGGATGGACGGACGGATGGACGGACGGACAGACGGAGAAGATGACGCCAATATACGTCCGCCTCCGGCGGCGTATAAAAAGTAGGCATGGCAGAGTAACGATTCTTGTACATCATACTTCCCTACAATAAGAACTATAAGTGTAGCAAGTTTGAAGTTGCTAGCACTTATGGTTTAGAAGATATGCTACAGAGAGGTATTTTGTACACAGACAGACAGATAGACAGGACAGACAGACAGACAGAAAGACAGACAGGTTGATTCAAGTATACCCTCTAAAACATTCATTTTGTGGGGGTATAATTATTATCTTTCAAGATAATGATGGGAACTACTGCTTTATTAAACTTATTGACAGTAAGTTTTTTGTCTGGCATTTCTTTTAATTCATAAATTTTGTCATTCTATTGGCAAGTGCTTTTGAGACAATGCCAGAAAGGGAAGTACCAAAGCTTTTCTGTTTTTCCTTCAATATTTTCTACCACATGATATACCAACATCAGTTAAGCCATTTTTTTATGTAGTCTGCAATTTCTTAAAATATCATTCTAACATAAACAATTTGCTATCTGCCTGAGGGCTGTCGTCCTAATTCAATCCCTAAATTCTATTGGCAAACACATTGTACTGGTGCAGTTCCAAAGATGCAGAATCAAGTTAGATTAATCCCAGTAGAAAGAACTTGGTACCAAATCAGCATTAAACAAATAATTATGCTTAAACCAATGAAACCTTGTTTTATTTTATCAAACTACAGTTGCTGGTGAGAGGCCATTATTCAAGTCTCTGCATTTATTGGTATTTTCCCCAACAAGATAGAAGACGAAATGGCAGCTTTTCTCTTCTCTTGATTTATGTAAACTTTGTCTCCAAGATAGTAATCTTAGAACAATCAACAGTGTCATTTTCACACTAGGCTATTTTGGCTATTTCATTCAAAAGAAGATCTAAAATATTACAAAGTTCTAGATGATACTAAACTTGACCCTCTTACATCTCATAAGCAATTGCTTTTGTCAGGCCATTAATTCAGGTCTGTGGAATTATTGGTATTTCCCCACAAAATACAGGACAAAATGGCAGCATTTCTCTTCTCTTGATTTATGTAAAATTTGTCTCCAAGATCGTAATCAGAAGAACAATCAACAGTGTCACTCTAACACTGGGATATTTTGGCTATTTCATTCAATAGAAGATCCAAATATCCAGAATGATACTAAACTTAACCCTCTTACATCTCAGAAGCAATTGCTTTTGTCAGACCATTAATTCAGGTCTGTGGAATTATTGGTATTTCCCCCACAAAATACAGGACAAAATGGCAGCTTTTCTCTTCTTGATTTATGTCTCCAAGATTGTAATCTGCAGAACAATCAACAATGTCACTTTCACACTAAGATATTTTGGCTATTTCATGCAAGAGAAGACCTAAAATATTACAAAGTTCCAGATGATACTAAACTTAACCCTCTTACATCTCATAAGCAATTGCTTTTGTCAGACCATTAATTCCGGTCTGTGGAATTATTGGTATTTCCCCCACAAGATAAAGGACAAAATGGCAGATTTCTCTTCTTGATTTATGTCAACTTTGTCTCCAAGATTGTAATCTTAGAACAATCAACAATGTCACTTTCACACTAAGATATTTTGGCTATTTCATGCAAGAGAAGATCCAAAATATTACAAAATTCCAGATGATACTAAACTTAACCCTCTTACATCTCATAAGCAATTGCCAGTGTCAGACCATTAATTCAGGTCTGTGGAAATATTTGGTATTTTCCCCCACAAAGTAGAGGATGAAAGGGCAGTTTCTCTCTTCTCTTGATTTATGTAAACTTTGTCTCCAAGATTGTAATCTGAAAACAACCAAACACTGGGAAATTTTGTTTTTTTCATTCAATAGAAGATCCAAATATTACAAAGCTGCAGAATGATGATACCAAACTTAACCATCTTACATCTCATAAGCAATTGCTTTTGTCAGACCATTAATTCCAGTCTGTGGAATTATTGGTATTTTCCCCCACAAAATACAGGACAAAATGGCAGCTTTTTCTTCTTGATTTATGTAAACTTTGTCTCCCAGATTGTAATCTTAGAACAATCAACAGTGTCATTATATACTGCTATCATAGTCTAGCTTTTATTTTCCCAATCATTTCAGGGACTTCCAAACAGAATATCATTGGTGTTGTTCCAAAACCTCATAACTCCAGCTTTACTTTACTTCAGCTGGAGTTACGAGATTTTGCAATAACTACGACGACATTCACTTTTCTCTGTGAGTAAAGCATGTCTTACTTGTTGATAACTTGATGTTGCAGCAAAAAGAAGTAATAATTGATTGGCAATAAAATAATCTAAAGAAACGGTCATTGAAAATTACCCCATTTGTCATTTCCTACAGCAGCTGGATGTTTGATAAATTCAGCTTGATGTGACCAGACAGACACTAGACTGAGGTTTTATGGCTGTAGAAAAACACAAAATCCTGTAACTACCAGGAATATAGACAAATAAATGACAGAATAAACCAAACAAACAATTAAGACAGGATAATAAATGTCCCAGAACTGTTTATTTCATATGTCATTAATTCTTGCCCTCATGCAATATTAAGATAACTTGCAGTCTTCCAGACAGGATCTTGTACCAAACGGTATTTGATTATGTCCTTTAAATAACAAAACAATACCTTGTTTCTAGGTCCTTGATAAAAGTGCTTTGGAAAAATTGAGAGAAAAAAAAATATGCTCATTACCTGTGTAAAGGTTTAATTGGACTGTCAGAACTAAGAAGTTTTAAGCAGCAAGTACATTTAACCATCATCTGGAAAAGGCACTTAATGGCATTTGACAACAACATGGGTCTAGATCAACCTGTGTGTCCAAACAGTCTGATCAGGACCCATGATGTTCTCTAATGGCTGCTTCATGAACTGTAGTAGCTGTAACAGAACTGTATAGACCTTGTGAAGCTGCACTTAGGCAAAGGTCCATCTGGAAACATGGATATCTCAAATGCTTTAAGACCCCCTTTTCAATGTCCTGACACATCTTAATTGAAAGACAATCTTTATTTGAAAGTATGAAGGGCAACTTTAACAAGAGCCGTCAGAGACGGACAATGCTCCCCGAATAAGGCATTGTCACAATAAATGTATGCCATGCAGAGCTAACATAAAGCTTGCAAATGTTAAGCCCCCTTTTTGCATGACCTAATTTTTATAACCAAATTTCACATAGTTTATTGTCAAGGGCATCTGATTTACTACTCAAATATGAAATTTCATCAAATTCTGACCATTAGACTAGGGAGAAATTAGAGAAAAACTATATTTTACCTTAAGTCCCCTTTTCCCATGACGAGGCCTCAAATCCAAAAACTGGGAAAAGTACATCGGCATTATGTCATAGGGAGTTCACATGGTAAGTTTCATTTGATTTGGCCCAAGGGTTATGGAGAAATCACTTCGGACGGACGGACGGACGGATGGAATGACGGACGGACAGACAAAGCGGTGACTATATGCTCTCCCTTCGGGGAGCATAAAAAGCTAGAACAGCATGGACCTTATTTAGACTGCACTTAGGCAAAGGCCGATCTGGAAACATGGTCATGTGACTCATCTCAAATTTAATGCTTTAGAGGCACATATTCAAGATCCTGTCTCATCTAAACTGAATGAAAATCTTTATTTGAAAGTAATTAAAGGGTTAAAGCCCTGTCATGCTGCTCCCGGAATGTTCCTGTCGCTTTGGCAGGCAGAATAGAACAGGACCAGCCTGCACGTATAGAACAGGACCAGCCTGCACATACGTGCAGTCTGGCCTTATTCTATACTGTCTGCTTCTTTTGATTTAGCATGACAAGGGTTTAATTAGGGAAAATATCTAGACTAGTGTCAATTCCTCCTGTTCTAAAACTTAATTATGTTTAAACAAGAGCCGTATATGGTATCAGTTAGTCCGATATGTGATGATCAGTCTTCAGTAGAAAGACAGCTGTCAAGTCCATTAACGTGTTGTTTTGTCCCATTTGTAACAGTCTTAAAGATTAACCCTTTCTAAAATGAGCCCGGACCTGGAAAAAGGTCCCTTAAAGCATTTGAGAACAAGAGCTTCGCAGAGCGGCGCATATACGCCCGAGAGGGGTTTGTCAGTAAAATGGGCATTTTTTTCATTCAAGGGCAGATAATTCAAGAACAAAGAGTTATCTGAATTCCGTAAGCGGTGTGCACAACTAGACACCATGGAGATTCATTGTGGCAAGTTTGATCAAATTCCGATCAAAACTGTAGGAGGAGTTGCGCACACAAGAAATTGCTAACGGACGGACAGACAGACAGACAGACAGACGGACGACCGGGGCCATAACATAATACGACCCTTCGGGCGTATGCACAGTCTGGTCAAGACCTATGTCGTTATCTATTAGCTGCTTTGTGATCTGTAGCAACTAGTAACAGAACACCATAGAACTTGTTCAGACTGCAGTAAGACAAAGTCCGGTCTGGAAAGGTCATCTAACTCATCTCAAATGCTTTAAAGGCACATTTTCAAGATCCTGTCTCATCTAAATTGAATGAAAATCTTTATTTGAAAGTAATTAAAGGGTTAAAGCCCTGTCATGCTGCTCCCGTAATATTCCTGTCGCTTTGGCAGGCAGAATAGAACAGGATCAGCCTGCACATACATGCAGTCTGGCCTTATTCTATACTGTCTGCTTCTTTTGGTTTAGCATGACAAGGGTTTAATTTGGGAAATATCTAGACAAGTGTCAATTTCTCCTGTTCTAAAACTTAATTATGTTTAAACAAGAGCCGTATATGGTATCAGTTAGTCCGATATGTGATGATCAGTCTTCAGTAGAAAGACAGCTGTCAAGTCCATTAACATGTTGTTTTGTCCCATTTGTAACAGTCTTAACGATTAACCCTTACTCAAATGAGTTGGGATTTGGAAAAAGGTCCCTTAAGGCATTTGATAACAACATGGATCCAGATCAACCTGAGCATATGCACAGTCTGGTCAAAACATGCGTTGTTCACTATTAGCTGTTCCATAAACTGTAGCAACAGCAAGATGTTACAGTCTGGACTATGTTGAGACTGCACTTCGGCAAAGGACGATCTGGAAACATGGTCATGAGTCTCATCTCAAATTTAATGCTTTAGAGGCACATTTTCAAGATCCTGTCTCATCTAAATTGAATGAAAATCTTTATTTGAAAGTAAATAAAGGGTTGAAGCCCTGTCATGCTGCTCCCAGAATATTCCTGTCGCTTTGGCAGGCAGAATAGAACAGGACCAGCCTGCACATATGTGCAGTCTGGCCTTATTCTATACTGTCTGCTTCTTTTGATTTAGCATGACAAGGATTTAATTTGGTAAAATATCTAGACTAGTGTCAATTTCCCCTGTTCTAAAACTTAATTATGTTTAAACAAGAGCCGTATATGGTATCAGTTAGTCCGATTATGTGATGATCAGTCTTCAGTAGAAAGACAGCTGTCAAGTCCATTAACATGTTGTTTTGTCCCATTTGTAACAGTCTTAACGATTAACCCTTTCTCAATTGAGCCGGGAATTGGAAAAAGGTCCCTTATGGAATTTGAGAACAACATGGATCCAGGCCTCGGTTTCTCGAAAAAACTTAAGTAAGTTCTCATGCTCAAATCTGAGCACCGTGCTCAAATCGCACGAAATCCACGTGAACCTGAATCAAATACCCTTCAACGTTGGAGAGTATTCCTTTGAAGTTGAGCATGTTCTCATGAGCATACACTTAAGTTTTTTCGAGAAACCGGGGCCAGATCAACCTGTGCATATGCACAGTCTGGTCAAAATATGTGCTGTTCTATATTAGCCGTTCCATAAACTGTAGAAACAGCAACAGAACAGTCTGGACTATGTTGAGACTGCACTTAGGCAAAGTATCTGGAAACATGGTCATGAGACTCATCTCAAATTTAATGCTTCAGAGGGACATTTTCAAGATCCTGTCTCATCTAAATTGAATGAAAATCTTTATTTGAAAGTATTTTAAGGGTTAAAGCCCTGTCATGCTGCTCCCGGAATATTCCTATCACTCTGGCAGGCAGAATAGAACAAGACCAGCCTGCACATATGTGCAGTCTGGCCTTATTCTATACTGCCTGCTTTTTTTGATTTAGCATGACAAGGGTTTAATTTGGGAAAATATCTAGACTAGTGTCAATTCCTCCTGTTCTAAAACTTAATTATGTTTAAACACGAGCCGTATATGGTATCAGTTAGTCCGATATGTGATCAGTCTTCAGTAGAAAGACAGCTGTCAAGTCCATTAACATGTTGTTTTGTCCCATTTGTAACAATCTTAACGATTAACCCTTTGTCGAATGAGCCTGGATCTGGAAAAAGGTCACTTATGGTATTTGATAACAATATGGATCCAGATCAACCTGTGCATATGCAGAGTCTGGTCAAAACGTGTTGTTCTCTATTAGCTGTTCCATAGACTGTAGCAACAGCAAGAGAACAGCCTGGACTATGTTGAGACTGCTTTTAGGCAAAGGCCGATCTAGAAACATGGTCATGAGACTCATCTCAAATTTAATGCTTTAGAGGCACATTTTCAAGATCCTGACACATCTAAATTGAATTAAAATCTTTATTTGGAAGTAATTAAAGGGTTAAAACCCTGTCATGCTGCTCCCAGAATATTCCTGTCACTCTGGCAGGCAGAATAGAACAGGACCAGCCTGCACATATGTGCAGTCTGGCCTTATTCTATACTGTCTGCTTCTTAGAATTTAGCATGACAAGGGTTTAATTTGGGAAAATATCTAGACTAGTGTCGATTTCTCCTGTTCTAAAACTTAATTATGTTTAAACACGAGCCGTATATGGTATCAGTTAGTCCGATATGTGATGATCAGTCTTCAGTAGAAAGACAGCTGTCAAGTCCATTAACATGTTGTTTTGTCCTATTTGTAACAGTCTTATAACAATTAACCCTTTCTAAAATAAATCCTTCTTTTAATGCAAAGATGAGGGAAAAGCTTCGGAACAGATTGTGGAAACCAAAGAAATTTTAGCCAGGTCCCACAACATCATTTTTCACATTTTTTTTTTTTTTTCATTTTGTTTAATCAAATAAAGATACATAACATCTGTATCGAGTCTCAATAAACCATTAATTTTCATGCTATATATTTTACTGTTCCATTAGCCCATGTGCGAGAGCTAAGATTGGTCACAGCCTCAGATACTACTTAGTATTTGCTAATACAACAAGAGTTGTCCGCCAACAACGTAGCTCGCCTATACAAGAGCTTGTCACAAAAACAGCAATTTTTTTCAAAAATAGGTCAAACTCCAAGGTCAAGGTCACAAGGTCAAAGGTCATGGTCCCAAATGAAAGGTCTTGTCAAGATGTATCTATGTATGAAATATCAAGGCTGTATCTCTAATAGTGCCTGAGATATAGGCCAGGTTAAAGTTTTTCAAAAGTAGGTCAAACTGCAAGGTCAAGGTCACAAGGTCAAAGGTCATGGTCCCAAATGAAAGGTCTTGTTGAGATGTATCTATGTATGAAATATTAAGGCTGTATCTCTAATAGTGCCTGAGATATAGACCAGGTTAAAGTTTTTCAAGTGAAGACGGGACGGGTCGGGACGCGACGCGACGCTGACACTAGGGCTGTGACATTAGCTCCCAGGACATAAAGTCCCGGCTCGCTAAAAAGTAGTATCAGGACCGGTAACCAGTCTAAGCTTAACCCTTTCCCAAACGGCAAAATTTTGGACCATTCCAAATTCAAAGATGTTGCAGACGACAATTTCAAGTGAATGAAATTTTGAATTTTTTGGTCTTTTTACGTAGAAAACAGTGTGGGAAATGAAGAAATTGCTTGTAACAAGTACAGTACAGCAAAAACAAATTGTGTAAAGGTCTTTTTGGACACATGTTGTTTTGGGAAAGGATATTCCTAACAGTTTTTCCGGTGAAGCTGCTTGAAGCCTGGCATTATTCAAGCCAATTTGTCTCTTTAAAGTGTCGCAAAATAATGAATCTTTGATGATTGGAACAGAGTTCTGGTAATAATTGTCATTTCTTGTCTTTTGAGAACTTCAGAGACCCTTTAAAAATTTGAAAATCTTTCTGTCTAAGATTTAAAATTATAATATTAGGTATATCTGAGAAACAACATTAAAAGCTTAGTTATACATAATCTCTTCTTTTTCGTCCTCCCAAATAATTGTTGAAGACAAACATTGCTCTTTACTTTAGAATGATACATTTTCTTGGAATACTCAGGACTGAACATACAGGAGTTACATTTTCCGATTCTGTTTTTGATATACTATTGAAAACTACCTTCAATTAATTCTAAAGTTTTATTCTCGCTGACAGTAAATGCACAAGTGGTTGAGTTCTGAATATGGTACAAAATCCTGTCTGGGAGACTGTATTGCATCTTAATATTGCATGAGGGTAGGAATTAATGGCATATGAAAAAAACAGTTCTGGGACATTTATTATCCTGTCTTAATTGTTTGTTTGGTTTATTCTGTCATTTATTTGTCTATATTCCTGGTAGTTACAGGATTTTGTGTTTTTCTGCAGCCATAAAACCTCAGTCTAGTGACTGTCTGGTCACATATAGACTGAATTTATCAAATATCCAGCTGTTGCTACAATTGGAGTTTGACCATAACCAATGACCATAATTGTTGCAGTATGCAAATAAATCAATTAATGACTTTTTTTTCTTTTATCCCTTTTTTCTCTATAACTGGAACAGCAAAACAAGCTAGGCACTGTTTGTTTAACCCTTGCCATGCTAAATTCAATTCCCTTTTAAAATTGTTTTGAAATCAAAGGACTGACAGCACTGAAAGCAATAACTTTGGGTCCATATTCCATTGATTTTTTTTACTGTAGAAAAATGGCTTGAAAGTAAAAGGCAGGGAGTGTAGACAGAGATCAGACTGCATGTATATTCAGGCTGATCTTTATGTATGCTTCCTGCAAAAGCTGGATTAATCCAAGTTCAGTATGACAAGTGTTAACCCATTACTGTGCAGTGACGCCTTTTGACTCCCTCACAAGAAATGGCTTGGGAAAACATTGTGGAAAATGAAGAAATTGCTTGTGACAAGCAATTTCTTCATTTACCACAATGTTTTCTGACCCAAAATGGAGAGATTTTTTAAAATTTCATATACTTTCAATTGTCGTCTGCATCATCTTTTGAATTTGAACAGTCCAAACTTTTGCCGTTTGGCAATGGGTTAAATTGAGGTTTGAGATAAACACCAAGCTGTGACAAGAAAAAACACAGATGCAGTCCAGGACGGCAGGATTTTGACAACACCTTGCTGTAATTAGCTCTGCTAGATTCATCCAATGATTGACGGGATATAATACACCATTACCAAATTACAAAATTTCAGACTTGTCCTAATTCAAAGATGTTGCAGTCAACAATTTCAAGTGGTTGGAGTGTTAACATTTTTGGTCTTCCTGGGTAGAAAACATTGTGGGAAATAATGAAATTGCTTTCCCAAAACCTTTATCTTGTGGGGTGTCAAAGGGTATCACTGTGTAGTAATGGATTAAACAATTTTAGTCATGTTGTGGAGCTGGTGTTTTACCTCAGCATGTACTCCTGGCTTTTTTCAAACGAGTACAATCGGCGATATCCAATCCAAGTGACCACCTGTTCATTGTATGTAAATGATTTGTCTATGCTTCAACCATTTCTGACAATAGACAAAATTCCTATTACTTTTTGATAAATGTCATAATAGATATTAGCAAAGCAATGAATTGAACCCAAAATCCCTAGGGCAGTATGTATGGCTTGTTACATAATTTTACCAGGGTTCTCCCCAGAATAATTTGAAGCTGTAGTGGCAAATTATATCTAGATATTGTTGAATATACAATACAGTGTATATGCAAATAATTGTGAATAAAAACATAATGGGAAAAGCAGAAATTGCTCATTTTGAGCAATTTCTTCTTTTCCCATTATATTTTTATGCAAATTTATTGTATAAAATGCCTTTATTAATCAGTTTTTGACATGAAATAACTCAAATTCCTGTATTTTGGTGACCATTTTGAAGAAATTATGCCATGGGGCACTTTTGAAGCTGTAGGGGCATTACACTAATTTACATGAAGCTGTAGTGGGGCTGATACAGCTTATTGGGCTGGGGAGGACACTGTTTTACTTTAGACAATCGATTTAGAAATGTTGTTTAATATGGCCCCTGGATTTTAAGTCTCTAATTTACCCATAGACGAAATGGGAACTTGGCCAATCAGCTAGAAAATATGCAATCACTCCACATGTGAGTCATGACTGGTCATTATTCTTTATGACAAAAGGACAATTACGATGGTGGGCTATTATTAAAGCTGTCCTGAATATAGGGTTAAGGCCCCACAAAACAGCCGTGAGAATGACAAGTTACGCACCTTCTCCCTTCAATTTACGGCTCCTATGACCGTAATCAGATTCCAATCAACAATACAAACCAATAATATTCCAGGAAACTTAAGTGTTTTTCTTTTATCCATAAAGCTCTATTTATGCCATTTTCATTGTGAAGAAATACTTCCAGATGAATTCTATTGAAAAAGATTTAAGACTAGTGCCAGTTCAAGTATTCTGATTTCAGTAAATGACAAAATAAGCGTATCTCAAATTGTGCAAAATTTCCAAAGTTGGTGTAGCCTATGTTGGTGTCTCCAGCATTTTCTCCTTTTGTCTCAATCTCTTCCCAAGCCTTTGCATCTCGGCCACATGCGATCTTGACTGGTCATTATTCTTTATGACAAAAGGACAATTACGAAGGTGGGCTATTATTAAAGCTGTCCAGAATATCGGGTTAAGGCCCCACAAAACAGCCGCGAGAATGACAAGTTACGCTACTCAGTGTTCTCCCCAGCCCAATAAGCTGTATCGGCCCCACTACAGCTTCATGTAAATCAAGGTAATGCCCCTACACCTTCAAAAGTACCCCACAGTTAAATTTCTTCAAAATGGTCGCCAAATACAGGAATTTGAGTTATTTCATGTCAAAAACTGATGAATTAAGGTATTTTGTACAATAAAAATGCATAAAAACATCATGGGAAAAGAAGAAATTGCTCAAAATGAGCAATTTCTTCTTTTCCCATTATGTTTTTATTCACACTAATTTACATAATCATTGAATTGTAAGCTTCAACGATATTGCCACTACAGCTTCAAATTATTCTGGGGAGAACCCTGCTACTTCTCCCTTCAATTTACAGCTCCTATGACCAGTCAAGACTATCGGGTTAAGGCCCCACAAAACAGCCGCGAGAATGACAATCATTCCACATGTGAGTCATGACTGGTCATTACTCTTTATGACAAAAGGACAATTACGGCGGCGGTGGGCTATTATTAAAGCCGTCCAAAATATCGGGTTAAGGCCCCACAAAACAGCCGCGAGAGTGACAAGTTACGTTCCTTCTCCCTTCAATTTACGGCTCCTATGACCGTAATCAGATTCCAATCAACAATACAAACCAATAATATCCCAGGAAACTTAAGTGTTTTCTTTTATCCATAAAGCTCTTTTTATACCATTTCCTGATTCAGGAACGCTTTCAAAACAACAGAATTTAAGACTATTGCCAGTTCGAGTATTCTGATTTCAGTAAATGACGAAATAAGCGTATCTCAAATTGAGCAAAATTTCCTAAGTTGGTGTAGTCTATGTTGGTGTCTCCAGCATTTTCTCCTTTTGTCTCCATCTTTTCCAAAGCCTTTGCTTCTCAGCCACATGTGAGTCATGACTGGTCATTATTCTTTATGACAAAAGGACAATTACGATGGTGGGCTATTATTAAAGCCGTCCAGAATATCGGGTTAAGGCCCCACAAAACAGCCGCGAGAATGACAAGTTACGCGCCTTCTCCCTTCAATTTACGGCTCCTATGACCGTAATCAGATTCCAATCAACAATACAAACCAATAATATCCCAGGAAACTTAAGTGTTTTCTTTTATCCATAAAGCTCTATTTATGCCATTTCCATTGTGAAGAAATTATTTCAGAATACTTTCAAAACAATAGGATTTAACCCTTTCCTAAACGACAAAATTTTAGGGTGAACCACTTCAAGAACTGCCCAAAATGACAAAATGGAAGGTATTAAAGATAGGATTTGTGAAAAATATGGCACAGAAAATATTGAGACAAAAGGAGAAACTGCTGGTTATCAGCAGTTTCTTCTTTTGTTTCAATGTTTTCCCAAGGCTTTTCTATTAGGGACATCAAAACCAGGTCTTGTTTGAGAGAGGGTTAATATGGCCCCTGGATTTTAAAGTCTCTAATTTACCCATAGACGAAATGGGAACTTGGCCAATCAGCTACAAAATATGCAATGCTTCCACATGTGAGTCATGACTGGTCACTATTCTTTATGACAAAAGGACAATTACGATGGTGGGCTATTATTAAAGCCGTCCAGAATATCGGGTTAAGGCCCCACAAAACAGCCGCGAGAATGACAAGTTACGCTCCTTCTTCCTTCAATTTACGGCTCCTATGACCGTAATCAGATTCCAATCAACAATACAAACCAATAATACTCGGGGAAACTTAAGTGTTTTCTTTTATCCATAAAGCTCTTTTTATGCCATTTCCATTGTGAAGAAATACTTTTCAGATGAATGCTTTTACAATAATAAGATTTAAGGCTAGTGCCAGTTTGAGTATTCAGAAAATGACAAAATAAGCCTATGGATCTCAAATTGTGCAAATTTCTTATGTTGGTGTAGAAAAGATTAAGGAAAAATTTCATGCTTCTTCCATTCTACCAATGTATTCCATTCAACTGAACCCATTTCTATATCTTGATGCTTTAATTGGCTTCTCAATAAATAGGCTTTGGAAAACATTGTGGAAAATGAAGAAATTGCTTATGACAAGCAATTTCTTCATTTCCCGCAATGTTTTCTACTGTTGTCTGTAACTTCTTTCAATTTGGACCAGCTTAAAATTTTGTTGTTTGGTAATGGGTTAATCTCCTCATAGAGGCTGGACAAACCAAGGATTGTCCCTTTCTAAAACAAAATAGTCTCCAACATCTTCTCCTTTTGTTCCAATCTTTTTCAGAGCCTTCGCAGTTCAGCCAAAAACCGTGTGATCACTCCACATGTGAGTCATGACTGGTCATTATTCTTTATGACAAAATGACAATTACGATGGTGGGCTATTATTAAAGCCGTCCAGAATATCGGGTTAAGGCCCTACAAAACAGCCGCGAGAATGACAAGTTACGCTCCTTCTCCCTTCAATTTACGGCTCCTATGACCGTAATCAGATTCCAATCAACAATACAAACCAATAATATTCCAGGAAACTTAAGTGTTTTCTTTTATCCATAAAGCACTTTTCATGCCATTTCCTTTGTGAAGAAATTCTTTCGGGAGAATGCTTTCAGAAAAGATTTAAGACTAGTGCCAGTCGAGTATTCAGCAAATGACAAAATAAGCTAAATTGTGAAAATTTATTATGTTGAAGAAAATTTTAGGGCAAAAGGGAGATATTATGGTTATCAAAATTTTCTCTATATTTGATGCTTCTTCCTTTCCCGCAATAATTTCCATTTAGTCTCCTCAAAGAAACTCAATAAAACCAGATAGTGTTTGTAAAAAGATTTATGTATGGCCCTTTCTCAGCAGTGTGTCCACTGAAAATTTTGACTGGGGTTTTTTGTACCTCTTGGTGGTTAAAGTTGGGGGTACAAAAAATAAATTGGGGGTACAAGAAAATTAACACTAAATCTAAACAATTCTTCACTCTAGGTATTGTTTGGGAAAGGGACTGGAGGCATTTTGTTCAGCATTTTTTCTTTTAATTACAAATCAATCAAATTTGAAAACTTAAAGATTGGAATGTTTTCAGACGCCAAAGTAAGTTCTATGAAGCAGTTTCCGTTTACAGCTGAGCCTCTAATAATAAATATCTGCATCGTTCCCTTTTCTACGTCCGAACAAAGCCAGTCGAACTGGCAGAGCCATAAACTTTGATTTTAGATTCAACAGTGGACGATGGTACTGACTGAGTGTTTTCTCCGTCGTTTCGCCTATATTTATGTTGATTCTGATTGAAATAAAAGACCGATCAAATTTTTTAAAATTGTTTAGTAGATGCCATGATCATGCAGACGCTCGCAATGATACAGCATTTTGGTTGAATGAATCCCAAAAACGCAGTATCTTGGCCAACTACAATTAGCGGAAAAATTAGAGGGATCAGAATGACCGAATTTGGCAGTTTCGGTTTTATTACTCGGCAATCAAACTTGTTTTTTCTTTCGTAAAAAATGGGGATAATTGTCATCTTATTTTTGTAATTGATACGGGTTCATTTTGCATACGTTCTTAGACGTTTTGGGTGAGAAAGTAGTACGTGATTTTTGTTCAAATTACGTGATTCACGTATATATCTACGTGATCGGACACCCTGCTCAGACTGCAGCAGATGACAAAACAGATGCTACTGCAAGTGCTAAATATGCTACATGTGTACATTAAAGCTAAGAGTCAAAAGAGAAAATGCTGGTGACAGGCATTTTCTTCTTTTGCCTTATTCTTTTCCCAAGCCATTATTATTACGGACATCAACATCTAGCCCCGGTTTCTTGAAAAAAATTAAGTACATACCCATGAGTATAATTATGCTCAACTTCAATGGAATGCTCTCCAACGTTGAAGGGTATTCAATTGAAGTTCACTTGGATTTCGTGTGATTTGAGCATGGTGCTCAGATTTGAGTCTGAGAATGTCTTAAGTTTCTTCGAGAAACCAGGGCCAGATTTTGTTTATGAGAGTGAACAAGAGCTGTCCGAAGACAGCGCGCTCGACTTTCTAAGTTGCTTAGTATAAAGGGGGCATAACTCCAAATAGAGTGGTCCCAGGGTCATGGGCCCTGATAGTAAGGTAGAGGGTGTGATGGTGAATAAGTATTCCAAGTTTGGGTTGAATCCCTTTGATAGTATGGAAGTTACTGATGTTTGAAAAAACTTTAACCTTGGTTGCAACACCAACGCCGACGCTCGGGTGACAGCTAGTATAAGCTCTCATTTTCTTCGAAAAGTCGAGCTAAAAATTGTTTATTTGAATACCTTTCTATACGCTTCTTTCCAAGGTGGTGTTCTAGACTTGTACATGTCCCTGTGACATTTCACTGCCTTACTGCTGCTCATATTGACCTGTGTTGTTTGTATGTGTGTTTTTCTGTATGTGTGTCTGTCTGTGTTTATATCTGAAAAGCACATGTATAATCATTGATCAATAATTATCTCTTTCACACACAACAACAACAATATGGACTGTCACATTTTAACCCTTTCCCAAAAAAGACCGGGATTTGACATCTCTATTAGAAAGGGCATGGGAAAACATTGAGGCAAAAGAAGAAAATGCTGATAATCAGCATTTTCTCCTTTTGCCTCAATATTTTCCATACCATGATATTCCCATTTCTCGCACTAAGTAACATTGATTTTGTCGTCTGCAGCAGCTTTCAAATTGGACCAACCTAAATTTGCGCAGTTTGGGAAAGGGTTATAAGCTGCTGTTGCCTGCAGATGAGAAATGGAAGTTGATGAAGAAATCAAATCAAGATCTTCTAAATTGTGCTTTAACCCTTTCCCAAACAAGACCTGGTTTAAAAGTCCCCAAGAAAATAGGCTTGGGAAAACATTGAGACAAAAGAAGAAACTGCTGATAATCAGCAGTTTCTCCTTTTACCTCAATATTTTCTGAGCTATTTTGTACTCAAATCCAAGCTTGAATAACATCCATTTTGTCCTCACGTCAGCTTTTAAATAGGACCACCCTAAAATGTTGTCATTTGGGAAAGGGTTAAACTATCAACCTTAGCTGAGGTAACTAATAAACGTTTTAGAATTCAACAAATGGTATTGATAATATTGAGAATATTCAAAATTTTCTTCAATACTGAACTTCTATTCGAAATTCCATCCATCATTAGATGCCAAATACTTCATGCAATTGCGCCTCCAACTTAGCCTTTTTCCGTGACAACAGCAATTGAAAAAGGTATCCTGATTTTTAAAATCCGGACAACCTTAAGACTATAAATCTATGTTACCATGGATGACGACAAAGTTGTACAAAGTAATCAGTATTTAATGATGGGTGGATTGCCTTAATTGATAGTTGAATTATTGACAACAAATTAGGAACCTCTTATATAAATATGACTAACATTTAATGGCATCAGCGATTTTCATAAGTAATTGAAAATTTCATGATAAAGTAAAATATTCTGTCAAATGTGCATTAAAGAATGATTTACTATGTTTCCATAAAAGCTACATGATAAATAGGAACAGGAAGTTAATTTCAAAATTTCCCTGAACATCCATCAGCCCTAGCTGTTAACCCTTTCCAAAACACCACCTGATTTTGACATCCCAAAATAGAAAAGGATTGGGAAAACATTGAGACAAAAGGAAAAAAATGCTGACGACCAGCATTTTCTCCTTTTGTCTCAATGTTTTCAGTGTGACACCATACATTATAATCCCATCTTTCTCGACATTCATTTTGTCACCTGCAGCAACTTTCATATAAAGTCAAACTTTTGGCCATCTGGGAAAGGAAAGCCTGTATTGCAAGGAATTGCATAATACAAATAAGTGTGGGTGTGTGGAATTTGCATTTCAAGCATGGAAAGCATTGGAGAAATCTTTTCCCACATTGTTTTTCCAAGTTGATCTGAGAGTCTGTGACATCAAAATAGAGTTTTTTTGGGAAAGAAATAATATAAAAGATGTTAAAGAAATTGTGAGACAAAATCGAGACAAGCTTCATTGGGAAGCATGACTAACTACAGCAATGAGCATAATTCATGAACAATGAAATTTTGATAATCTAATAACACAGGCTAGCAAATACATCCAAAATAATGGCAGACAATTGAATTTTAAAGCATGTTCACTTTTAAATAATTTAAGACGACATCGTTTTCAACCAAAATGGGAATTTGGTTTGGTTTATTGGGGTTTTACACCGTTTTCAACTACTTTGGTCATATCGCGGCGGCTGGAGCACCATGGATTCCTGGCGTTTCTCATACCAGTACTACCACAACACCCTTACCGAGCCTCCAGCTGCTCCCCCACATAGGTTCACGATATCAAACCATTGATGGGTGACATTTTTGTCAGTAAGGGTATTTGCCGCGGCCGGGTGTCGAACTCGGGACCTCTCGAATGAGAGGCAGATGCGCTACCAACTGCGCCATGGCCGTGGCCAAATGGGAATTTGGACCAGTCTAAAATTGTGCCGTCTTGTAATGGGCTAAATAGCATGAAAGCTCAAGCACTGTTGGGCAGGTCTCTGGATAACATCAATTTTATAATTTCCATGACAAATCAAATTTTCAATATGGATCACTCTCTCCCGGCAATCCCTCAAATTCCACTTATATAAACAACACGGAACTCTTTCATAAATGCTGAAAATTTGGATAGACTGAATTTGAAGAAACTCGTGACAAATGATCGATATTGATTTATTGGGTGAATGGAGTTTTACACCTCTTTCAACTTAATTAACTAAGGTCATATCCCGGCAACATGCAAAGCACCTAACCATGGACTCCTCTTGTTTCTTATCAGTACTACCACAACACACTAACCACGCCTCTAGCTGCTTGCCCAAATCAGTTAACAATTATCAAACCATTCCAGGGTGACGATTTTATAAGAAAGGTTATTTGCTGCACCTGGGATAAAACTCTAGCTATTCGCACAGATACTCTGATGTTATTAGCCATCTATCAGGACCTATATACCAACAGTATCTTTCCTGACAGCAACTGCAAACAAAGAGTTTGCCATTGTGCGTCTCCCCCAAATTTGACATTCAGGATCTTAGGTTCTAGCAGCTATATAAAACTAGTTAACAATTAACTCTGTCCTAAATTGCACACTTTAAGATCTGCACTTTGAAAGCTGCCAGAAGTGAGAAAATGAATGTTGATAAAGATAGGATTTCTGTACAACATAGCACAGAAAATATTGAGGCAAAAGGAGAAAATGCTGATTATCAGCATTTTCTTCTTTTGCCTCAATGTTTTCCCAAGCAGTTTTGAACAATCAGTGACATCAAAATCAGGTCTTGTTTGGGAAAGGGTTAATTAATTTGGAAACATCTGCCTCTGTCGTTAACAACTTTTAAACTGACAATATTGCTTTTTAAGTATGTTTTAAATACATTGTCTTAACTTTACCAATCCTTATAACCAATTCCCCAATTAAGAATTTCTTCATTTTTCCTACAAAAAATCTTGATCATGAGAGTTGAATAGTTAGTGTCAAACAAAATTCCTTTATTCATTGTCCATGCATTTTAAACCTTTTCTAACCAAGCCTTGCCTTTGACATCCTAAACTAAGAACTTTCATTAATAATTATGGAAAGATTTGCATAACACTAAATTGTCTCCATAATAATATTCTCTTTTTCGAAAAAGTGACCTTGATATCCTTCGTTGACCTATGTTGATTGATTTGGGTTTAACGCCGCTTTCAGCTGCTATGGTCATAAAGCGGTAGCTGGAAAACCTAACCAAGGATTACTGTCTTTTCTCATTCCTGTACTACCACAACATCCTAATAAGCATCGTATTTAGTCATCTGCTAATGTTTTATCTTGAACAAGTGTAACAGAGTGCTATTCAGGACAGAGTTAATGAAAAGGGGCCACAATTAAGGTAGAATACCCATAATGAGATTTAAGCGTCGTCGAAATTCTACGGTCAACATCCAAAACATTCAATGGTGGAACTTTCCACCGCCGAAAGTTAACGAACGCGCCCAAAGATGTTCGGATACATTAAAAAGCTGATGTTTAATAAATCTCAGAAGCCACATTATGGGTATTCTACCTTAACTATCTATAGAAAGCTGACTGATCTCTATTTGTCCTTGATACAATATCACATTTATTTTTTCAAAATTTCTTTCAATTCATTGAAAATGTTCCTTGCGGCACATTAGTTTCATCCTCAGTGAAATCCTGGGGGAAAAAAGGTTAGACCAATTTTACAGCGTCTAGAAAAATCCCAGGCTTTTTTCAATAATTGTGGGCTTCAAATCACAAATTATCACAAGTCTAATCAATTATGGTGTAATGGAAAAACTTCTGTTTTCTATCCTGCCCACCATTTCTGTGTATATTTTGCATTTAGAGAACCACTATTTTATGGGATTGGTCAGAAATGGCTGATTACCTTAATGTTAGAAAAAACAGGATTGCATGAGAAAATTAAATGCATTTAAGGCAAGAGATCACTTGTATATGTTGACCCACTACCAGACCAAGCCCATAGGAACAGGGGGCTAAGTCCCCACCCAAAGTTGACCAAAATTGCCAAATTTCTTTATTTCACGTTGAAAATTTAGGGAAAATCCAATTTACCCCCCCCCTCCAATATTCAGAATCTGGGGCTTTAGTCACCCCAATATGAAATTGCTTCCTACGGGCCTGTAGACAGCAAATTTTTAGACTTACGCAAATTCAAGAAAGACAATACATACATTTAATTGAAAGTGAATGGAATGTTTGCATTTTTCTTTATATCTTTCAGGGTAGGAATTATTATGGGAAATGAAGAAATTGCTTGTCATACGCCATTTCTTCATTTTCTACAATGCTTGCTGAAGCCTTTTTCTTAAGGGGCATTTGTCGTTGGATGATTCCGCTAAAGCCAACAAATAATTGGCAACAAATAATTGGACCATTCCAATTTTTAAGCTGCTGTAGACAACAAAATTGACGTTGATAAATATTGAATTTATGTACATTATAACCCAGAAAATATTGAGAGAAAAGCAGACAATATAGCTCAGAAAATATAGAGAGAAAAGGGTGAAAATGTTGATTATCAGCATTTTCTTCTTATCCTTCAAAGTTTTCTAATCCTCTCTCTTTACAGAGAACCAGCTTTGTTTGGGAAAGAATATCAAAACTTAAAAGGATAATGATTTAACACACTTTTTGGTAATCAATAGCTCATTGTTGATGTTGAATATTGTATATGCCTTGGATAATTCTAATTAATGGTTAATTTCAAATAGAGTTGATATTTCCAACACCTTTTCTGACAAATATCACAAGGCAACAATACAAGTGTCATTGGGATGAGAAGACTTCATTAACCCATTACCAAATGGCAGAATTTTTGACTTGTCTAAATTCAAAGATGTTGCAGATGACAATTTAAAGTGGATGGATTTTTTCATTATTTTTTTTATTTTTGTTAAGAAAATATTGTGGGAAATGAAGAAATTGCTTGTTACAAGCAATTTCTTCATTTTCCACAATGTTTTCCCATTCCAATTTCTCGTGGGAAGTCAAAAAGAGTCACTGTGTGGTAATGGGTTAAAAACATAACCTTTTTTGGTCTCTATTTCAAACACCAACTTGAGTTACATTCAAGTTGAGAGAGTGAATGTAGTTTTACGTCCCAGTCAACAGCTAAGGTCATATGGA
Organism: Fragum sueziense; assembly: GCA_963680895.1. NCBI lineage: Eukaryota > Metazoa > Mollusca > Bivalvia > Cardiida > Cardiidae > Fragum > Fragum sueziense. The sequence goes on along the minus strand of CAVMGG010000993.1, from coordinate 4,642 downwards.
GATGGGACCTCGGTTTAAAGTCTCATCCGAAAGACTGGTGAGGCAGGGGATCGAACCAGCGACCCCTGTGTTATAAGTCCAGCGCGTTACCACTGTACCACCTCCGCCCCTCAAGTTGAGAGATCTGTTCTGTGTACAAGCAGTCAGTAAATCTTAACCCATATTAGATAGACGGTCAATTTCTAAACTGATCCAAATTCAAAGATGTTGCAGACATGTAAAAGTGAATGCAATTTTTTCTAATCTTTTTGGTTAGAAAACATTGTGGGAAATAAAGTAATTGCTTGTTGAAAGCAATTTCTTCATTTTCCACGATGTTTTCCAAAGCTTCTATCTTACAGGGCATCAAAAAGCGTCCGTTTGTGGGAATGGTTTAAGACAAATAATGAAATAAAACATTTCTCTAAAACTACCCAGAACCATAAGCCAAGTTAGCCATGAATTTTGACATGTCATATGTCTCCTAAGTCCTAAGTGAATCCATTAAACCCATAACCAGACACAGTGATTGGGAAAGACATTTCTTCAATGGGACAATGTCGCTTCCACTTACAAAATCAATGTGACATTTTGAAAATTGATGTGACAATTATAAGTTAAAATTGCTCCATTCTCATATACAGCAAAATTCAATGGGACAAGGGCCCACTCATTAGCTAAAACAATGTGACATTTGGAATTTCAATGTGACTTTGGCGCATGGCGCAGGCCTTTCCCAGACACTGCAGACAGGAAAGTTTTATATGAGTCCAAATTCAAAGATGTTTCATACGAAACACTGAAAAGACGAAATAAAACATTCCCTAAAATTACTACAAACCGTTAGCCATGAATTTTGACATGTCGGATGTCTCCGCAGTGAACTCAATCAATTTAACTGATCTAATTTCTAATGATGGATGTAGAAATAATAGAAAATAATTAAAGACAAATTGTCCTTGGATCAGGCTACAAATTGTTTAATTTGAGCTACCCAATACCATTTACCCTTTACCAAATGACAAAGTCTTACTGCAATGCACCAATTAGTAAAAATTGTAAGGCTAACAGGTAACAAAATAAATGGTAATTGAAATGATCTCAATATTTTAAAGATTATCATAGCACACAAAATGTGAATATTCTTTCTATATAATTTTGCGTTTTTGCTTTTTCTTTCTATATTTTTCCAAGCTTCCTCTAATACCGGTAAAGTCAAAATCAGTCTATTTGAGAAACTCAACTGCCGGGTTCCCAAAACCCCACAATTTATGGATTTTTTTCACCCCCAAATTCAATTTTGTACCCCCAATTTTTGCAAATAGCCTTCATTGTTTCATATAGAGGGGTACACATTAGTTGCCACAATGTAACCGAAACCTTTTTGAATTTCGATCTTGATTTTGATTCAAACCAATACTTGTCATCAAGTTTGTGGCTATGATATCGCAGCTAGTTACACATATGCTGTAAAATGACTGTTTTCACCCCCATATTTAAAAGTCAGTGGGAACTCTGCCAACTGTATTAATGTAATCATGATTGTCATGAGTTCTACAACTCTGCTATATTCTAGCAGCTTAGATACCTGACCATGTCTACTTTCAACATGTTTCAACATGCAAAGATATATATCTTGGAGTTGTTCAAAAAAATGACTTACCAGAATTAATGCTGCTTTGGCTTCAGGAGTACTTATACTGTAAATCCAGCAATAGAGACTGTTTTATTGAACGTAGCACAAAAATGTGGCCATACTTTTTCATGTTTCCATACAAGACAGTAATTTGTTGAAAGTCACTTACAAGAATTTATGATCCAAAGTCATCTTACGTTGATATCTTTTCCTAACTAGTGGAAATTAAACAATGGACTACATTGATCACTGCTACCATACTGAAACTTAACAACTAATATAACTCTAAACCTAATAAAGTGTACTAAAATTATTAATGTATTAAAAGTTGAGAGAGAGTTAGTATCACAAGGTACAGTATAAAGTATGGCGACACATTTATACCACCATCATTATAGCCACTTCCATTCGAGGAGCCCCAGTCATAGGATCGCGGGGTCACATGATAATATGGTCGATCTGTCATAGTCGTTGTTTCTAAATGTGTCAGGTTTTTTAGATATAAAGGATCACTATCCTGCCTACACAAAAGATCAGATTTCTCTGGACAGAAGATCACCCCTATGTAGGATGGAACTTCCACTTGCTCTCCCAAGGGACAATATATCCAGTTTGAACTGTTTATCTTAAACCACAGCTCACCATTGTCTAAACATTTGACAATCACACATATACCACCATATTTTGTGTTATCATTTGTCTCAGTTATGTGAATAACTTTGTGGGTTTTGGCAGTCAAATTTGACAGCATGCACCGACCATGTTCGTTGTGTTTCAACATTTGATATGTATTAATTGCACTTGTATGAGAATGAAAATCATGATTTGAATTGTGTTTATCAACAGTGCAGTCTTCGTCTTCTTTCACCTCAATTCTGTCATCAATTCTTGTACAGCTAACAGTATGCGTATATAAATAATTGCACCCAGTTTCATTGTTGCTTGTCAAGCACTCTTCTGTGTTCAAGAATCTATCAAACTGTTTGACAAAATCACATCCCTTTCCTTTACCCCACAGATAAGTATCAGCATTTGAGAAATTCATCTGGTACCAGCCAGAATCTTGAAATACAGCCAGTGTTATAGGATCTACAAACGTGAGACTGGGATCGATGATTTGTGAGGTCATTATGGAGCCAGCATGGACCTCCTCGTCCCAGTGTGACTGTAACACACCCTCTCTCACCTTCAGCATCCCACCAAAATCACGATCTCGACACACAAAATGTTTCTGCATCATGTGAACTACAGCTGGTGTCACTAACTTCTTTTTATCTCCTGTCCCTCGAACAACAGGGAACTCCCAGTATGGGCAGTCTTCGCCACTGAAAGATTCACGACAATCTCGAAACTTATAAAACATGTCTTTGTCGAAACCCAGTGCATGTAGTATTTCATGAATAGTTGTCAGTACTAGTCTCTTTTTATCATCTTTGTGTTTGTGAAATTCCGATGGACAAAAATTCAGGTACCCAGCAACAGGTCTGCCATTTTTGTTAAACTTGCATGAAGATGAATATGCAAGAAGATTATTCTTAACTTTTTCATCATAATTTCCGATGCAAGGTCTTGTTGTTACTGCCTGTATGTAAATAACAAAATCTGTATTCTTCAGACCGTTTCCTTCCATGAACCATGTTCTATCTGGTAGAGGTTTGTTGTTCTTCCACGTATAAAATCCCTCTAAATGATCATCAGGAATTACAAAGTGTGAGGAGCAGAATTCTCCTGCGTACCCTTTCTTGATTGCCGAACATTTACCAGCATTGCGACCAAACTGCCATGAACTCTGGCATGCATTACGAGTCAGTATAAGATTTTTATCTTCTCTTATCACAGCAAAAAGTCTTTTTAAGTAAAGAACCACATTTTCTATTGTTTCCTTCAATATCTCCGAATCCTCCGAGTTCATTTCCAAGTTGAGATTTTTATAATAAGGATTTATTCTCAGTGGTTTGTAAAGATTTTTGATTCTGTGATTTAATGATCCATGTATTCCATTACTATCATATTGACCGTTTATGGGAAAAGTATTTAGTAGCACAACAGCTGATAAGCAAACAAAATTCATTTTCACTGATCACAAATCAAATGACCCACTCCAAGTCCAACATTGAATGACACTGGACATACATATCCTAATAATTTTCCAGCAAAATAATTGATTTATTCCAGAGAATAAGACATTGTCATTAATCAAGCGTAGCTTTCCCTTCACTGGTTCGGGATGCTGATGTATTAAATTACAAAAGAGAGGCAACTCTTGCAGACACATAAATCAGCTTTTTTGTAACCGGGATTCTCATTCATATTGTCGAGACAGGACATTGTGTTTCTATGGGGAAATGGGATTATCTTTTCATTTGAATACTTTCGCATAAGGGCCTGTAGGGACAACTTCATAAAAACGTAAAAATACCTTGAAAACACTGTTTTAGTTTGACTTCCCGCGTTCTGTCGTTCTACCAGTATAAAACATTCGAGTAGAGTGACTTCCCTTGTTTTGATTGACAGACCGTGGGAAATCTACACACAAATTGATGACGTAATTTACTAGGTTGTCTGAACCGTGAAATTTTAGCTGTCAAAATTCTAATTGATTGGAGACTTTCATGTTTAAATAAAGCTTACAGTGCGTTTATTTAATGTATGATACAGAGGAAGTTTAAGTTCTACACCAATGTCATAGTATTGATTGTCTTTTACACGTGCATTCAGTTTGAGGAAGTGAAAAACACCTGCAAAATGCAACAGGTTGGGGGAAAATTAGAAAAGATGTCGATCAGTCCAAAAGCCGACACATATGACAAAATTAGGTGAGTTAGATTTCATGTTAGGTTTACAGGAATGTTTAGAAAGTTACTTTTTTCAGTGACATATATTTCTGAGCAGGAAAAATGTGTATAGGGCAATTCGTCCCCAACAAGTTTCGTTACTAGATTTAAGCTATATTCAAAAATTGTACACAATCCTATCTTTTAAAATTATCAACATCCATTTTGTCATGTTCAGTAGCTCAATTCAAAC
>CAVMGG010000992.1:40000-44952 GCA_963680895.1 Fragum sueziense | reverse complement strand
CTACTGAGTGACTGGCTGACTGACAGACTTGATGACCTAAAGACAGACTGACTGACCCACTGAATGACAAATTGACCTACTGACTGACTGGCTGATCTACTGACTGACTGACTGATCTCTTGACCTGCTAACTGGTTGACCTACTGACTGACTGACTGGCTGACCTACTGACTGACTGAGTGACTAGCTGTCTGACAGGACTGAGTGACTAGCTGTCTGACTGACTGACTGGGTGACTAGCTGTCTGACAGACTGAGTGACTAGCTGTCTTACAGTCTGAGTGATTAGCTGACTGACCAACTAACTGACTGACTTACAGATTGGCTGACCTAGTGACTGCTGAATGACCTAATGACGGACTGGCTGACCCACTGACTGACAGAATGACCTACTGACTGACTGGCTGACCTACTGGCAGACTGACTAACTGACTGACTGATCGATCGACCAAATGACTGACCTACTGAAAGACCTACTGACAGACTGACCTACTGACTGAGAGACAGACTGACTGACCTACTGACTGAATGACTGACTGACTCACAGACTGACTCACTGACTGTGACTGACTCACTGACTGACTCACTGACTGTGACTGGACTCACTTACTGTGACTGACTCACTGACTGTGACTGACTGACTGATTTACTGACTGACTGACTGGCTGACATACTGACTGACCTGAGTGAGTAGATGTCTGACAGACTGAGTGACTAGCTGTCTGACAGACTGAGTGACTGACTGACCGACCGACGGTAAGACCGACTGACTGACCAACCTACTGAGTGACTAGCTGTCTGACAGACTGAGTGACTAGCTGACTAACTAGCTGACTAGCTGACTGACTAGCTGACTGACTGACTGACTGACTGACTGACCTTATGACTGCTGAATGACCTAATGACGGACTGGCTGACCCACAGACTGACAGAATGACCTACTGACTGACTGGCTGACCTACTGGCAGACTGACTGACTGACTGACTGACTGACTGACTGACTGACTGACTGACTGACTGACTGACTGACTGACTGACTGACCTGACTGACTGACTGACTGACTGACTGACTGACTGACTGACTGACTGACTGACCTGACTGACTGACTGACTGAGTAGCTGACTAACTGACTAACTGACTGGACTGACTGACTGACTAACTGACTGACTGACTGACTGACTGACTGACTGACTGACTGACCCGACCGACCGACCGACCGACCGACCGACCGACCGACCGACCGACCGACCGACCGACCGACCGACCGACCCGACCCGACCCGACCCGACCCGACCCGACCCGACCCGACCCGACCCGACCGACCGACCGACCGACGACCGACCGACCGACCGACTGACCCACCCACAGACCGACCCACCCACAGACCGACCCACCCACCGACAGACTGACTGACTCAGTGACTGACCCACCCACCGACAGACTGACTGACTCAGTGACTGACTGACTGGCTCAGTGAATGACAGGCTGAGCAACTGACTGACCTACTGAGTGACTGGCTGACTGACAGACTTGATGACCTAAAGACAGACTGACTGACCCACTGAATGACAAATTGACCTACTGACTGACTGGCTGATCTACTGACTGACTGACTGATCTCTTGACCTGCTAACTGGTTGACCTACTGACTGACTGACTGGCTGACCTACTGACTGACTGAGTGACTAGCTGTCTGACAGACTGAGTGACTAGCTGTCTGACTGACTGACTGGGTGACTAGCTGTCTGACAGACTGAGTGACTAGCTGTCTTACAGTCTGAGTGATTAGCTGACTGACCAACTAACTGACTGACTTACAGATTGGCTGACCTAGTGACTGCTGAATGACCTAATGACGGACTGGCTGACCCACTGACTGACAGAATGACCTACTGACTGACTGGCTGACCTACTGGCAGACTGACTAACTGACTGACTGATCGATCGACCCAAATGACTGACCTACTGAAAGACCTACTGACAGACTGAACTACTGACTGAGAGACAGACTGACTGACCTACTGACTGAATGACTGACTGACTCACAGACTGACTCACTGACTGTGACTGACTCACTGACTGACTCACTGACTGTGACTGACTCACTTACTGTGACTGACTCACTGACTGTGACTGACTGACTGATTTACTGACTGACTGACTGGCTGACATACTGACTGACTGAGTGAGTAGATGTCTGACAGACTGAGTGACTAGCTGTCTGACAGACTGAGTGACTGACTGACCGACCGACGGTAAGACCGACTGACTGACCAACCTACTGAGTGACTAGCTGTCTGACAGACTGAGTGACTAGCTGACTAACTAGCTGACTAGCTGACTGACTAGCTGACTGACTGACTGACTGACTGACTGACCTTATGACTGCTGAATGACCTAATGACGGACTGGCTGACCAACAGACTGACAGAATGACCTACTGACTGACTGGCTGACCTACTGGCAGACTGACTGACTGACTGACTGACTGACTGACTGACTGACTGACTGACTGACTGACTGACTGACTGACTGACTGACTGACTGACTGACTGACTGACTGACTGACTGAGTAGCTGACTAACTGACTAACTGACTGACTGACTGACTGACTAACTGACTGACTGACTGACTGACTGACTGACTGACTGACTGACTGACTGACTGACTGACTGACTGACCGACCGACCGACCGACCGACCGACCGACCGACCGACCGACCGACTGACTGACTGACTGACTGACTGACTGACTGACTGACTGACTGACTGACTGACTGACTGACTGACTGACTGACTGACTGACTGACTGACTGACTGAGTAGCTGACTAACTGACTAACTGACTGACTGACTGACTGACTAACTGACTGACTGACTGACTGACTGACTGACTGACTGACTGACTGACTGACCGACCGACCGACCGACCGACCGACGACCGACCGACCGACCGACCGACCGACCGACCGACCGACCGACCGACCCGACCGACGACCGACCGACCGACCGACCCGACCCGACCCGACCCCGACCCGACCCGACCCGACCCGACCCGACCCGACCCGACCCGACCCGACCCGACCCGACCCGACCGACCGACCGACCGACCGACCGACCGACCGACCGACCGACCGACCGACTGACCCACCCACAGACCGACCCACCCACAGACCGACCCCACCCACCGACAGACTGACTGACTCAGTGACTGACCCACCCACCGACAAACTGACTGACTCAGTGACTGAATGACTGGCTCAGTGAATGACAGGCTGAGCAACTGACTGACCTACTGAGTGACTGGCTGACTGACAGACTTGATGACCTAAAGACAGACTGACTGACCCACTGAATGACAAATTGACCTACTGACTGACTGGCTGATCTACTGACTGACTGACTGATCTCTTGACCTGCTAACTGGTTGACCTACTGACTGACTGACTGGCTGACCTACTGACTGACTGAGTGACTAGCTGTCTGACAGACTGAGTGACTAGCTGTCTGACTGACTGACTGGTTGACTAGCTGTCTGACAGACTGAGTGACTAGCTGTCTTACAGTCTGAGTGATTAGCTGACTGACCCAACTAACTGACTGACTTACAGATTGGCTGACCTAGTGACTGCTGAATGACCTAATGACGGACTGGCTGACCCACTGACTGACAGAATGACCTACTGACCTGACTGGCTGACCTACTGGCAGACTGACTAACTGACTGACTGATCGATCGACCAAATGACTGACCTACTGAAAGACCTACTGACAGACTGACCTACTGACTGAGAGACAGACTGACTGACCTACTGACTGAATGACTGACTGACTCACAGACTGACTCACTGACTGTGACTGACTCACTGACTGACTCACTGACTGTGACTGACTCACTTACTGTGACTGACTCACTGACTGTGACTGACTGACTGATTTACTGACTGACTGACTGGCTGACATACTGACTGACTGAGTGAGTAGATGTCTGACAGACTCGAGTGACTAGCTGTCTGACAGACTGAGTGACTGACTGACCGACCGACGGTAAGACCGACTGACTGACCAACCTACTGAGTGACTAGCTGTCTGACAGACTGAGTGACTAGCTGACTAACTAGCTGACTAGCTGACTGACTAGCTGACTGACTGACTGGACTGACTGACTGACCTTATGACTGCTGAATGACCTAATGACGGACTGGCTGACCCACAGACTGACAGAATGACCTACTGACTGACTGGCTGACCTACTGGCAGACTGACTGACTGACTGACTGACTGACTGACTGACTGACTGACTGACTGACTGACTGACTGACTGACTGACTGACTGACTGACTGACTGACTGACTGACTGACTGACTGACTGACTGACTGACTGACTGAGTAGCTGACTAACTGACTAACTGACTGACTGACTGACTGACTAACTGACTGACTGACTGACTGACTGACTGACTGACTGACTGACTGACTGACTGACTGACTGACTGACCGACCGACCGACCGACCGACCGACCGACCGACCGACCGACCGACCGACCGACCGACCGACCGACCGACCGACCGACCGACCGACCGACCGACCCGACCGACCGACCGACCGACCCGACCCGACCCGACCCCGACCCGACCCCGACCCGACCCCGACCCGACCCGACCCCGACCCGACCGACCGACCCGACCCGACCCGACCCGACCGACCGACCGACCGACCGACCGACCGACCGACCGACTGACCCACCACAGACCGACCCACCCACAGACCGACCCCACCCACCGACAGACTGACTGACTCAGTGACTGACCCCACCCACCGACAGACTGACTGACTCAGTGACTGACTGACTGGCTCAGTGAATGACAGGCTGAGCAACTGACTGACCTACTGAGTGACTGGCTGACCGACAGACTTGATGACCTAAAGACAGACTGACTGACCCACTGAATG
>CAVMGG010000992.1:0-35000 GCA_963680895.1 Fragum sueziense | reverse complement strand
CTAGCTGTCTGACAGACTGAGTGACTAGCTGTCTTACAGTCTGAGTGATTAGCTGACTGACCAACTAACTGACTGACTTACAGATTGGCTGACCTAGTGACTGCTGAATGACCTAATGACGGACTGGCTGACCCACTGACTGACAGAATGACCTACTGACTGACTGGCTGACCTACTGGCAGACTGACTAACTGACTGACTGATCGATCGACCAAATGACTGACCTACTGAAAGACCTACTGACAGACTGACCTACTGACTGAGAGACAGACTGACTGACCTACTGACTGAATGACTGACTGACTCACAGACTGACTCACTGACTGTGACTGACTCACTGACTGACTCACTTACTGTGACTGACTCACTTACTGTGACTGACTCACTGACTGTGACTGACTGACTGATTTACTGACTGACTGACTGGCTGACATACTGACTGACTGAGTGAGTAGATGTCTGACAGACTGAGTGACTAGCTGTCTGACAGACTGAGTGACTGACTGACCGACCGACGGTAAGACCGACTGACTGACCAACCTACTGAGTGACTAGCTGTCTGACAGACTGAGTGACTAGCTGACTAACTAGCTGACTAGCTGACTGACTAGCTGACTGACTGACTGACTGACTGATTGACCTTATGACTGCTGAATGACCTAATGATGGACTGGCTGACCCACAGACTGACAGAATGACCTACTGACTGACTGGCTGACCTACTGGCAGACTGACTGACTGACTGACTGACTGACTGACTGACTGACTGACTGACTGACTGACTGACTGACTGACTGACTGACTGACTGACTGACTGACTGACTGACTGACTGACTGACTGACTGAGTAGCTGACTAACTGACTAACTGACTGACTGACTGACTGACTAACTGACTGACTGACTGACTGACTGACTGACTGACTGACTGACTGACTGACTGACCGACCGACCGACCGACCGACCGACCGACCGACCGACCGACCGACCGACCGACCGACCGACCGACCGACCGACCCGACCCGACCCGACCCGACCCGACCCGACCCGACCCGACCCGACCCGACCCGACCCGACCCGACCCGACCCGACCCGACCCGACCCGACCCGACCGACCGACCGACCGACCGACCGACCGACCGACCGACCGACCGACCGACTGACCCACCCACAGACCGACCCACCCACACACCGACCCACCCACCGACAGACTGACTGACTCAGTGACTGACCCACCCACCGACAGACTGACTGACTCAGTGACTGACTGACTGGCTCAGTGAATGACAGGCTGAGCAACTGACTGACCTACTGAGTGACTGGCTGACTGACAGACTTGATGACCTAAAGACAGACTGACTGACCCACTGAATGACAAATTGACCTACTGACTGACTGGCTGATCTACTGACTGACTGACTGATCTCTTGACCTGCTAACTGGTTGACCTACTGACTGACTGACTGGCTGACCTACTGACTGACTGAGTGACTAGCTGTCTGACAGACTGAGTGACTAGCTGTCTGACTGACTGACTGGGTGACTAGCTGTCTGACAGACTGAGTGACTAGCTGTCTTACAGTCTGAGTGATTAGCTGACTGACCAACTAACTGACTGACTTACAGATTGGCTGACCTAGTGACTGCTGAATGACCTAATGACGGACTGGCTGACCCACTGACTGACAGAATGACCTACTGACTGACTGGCTGACCTACTGGCAGACTGACTAACTGACTGACTGATCGATCGACCAAATGACTGACCTACTGAAAGACCTACTGACAGACTGACCTACTGACTGAGAGACAGACTGACTGACCTACTGACTGAATGACTGACTGACTCACAGACTGACTCACTGACTGTGACTGACTCACTGACTGACTCACTGACTGTGACTGACTCACTTACTGTGACTGACTCACTGACTGTGACTGACTGACTGATTTACTGACTGACTGACTGGCTGACATACTGACTGACTGAGTGAGTAGATGTCTGACAGACTGAGTGACTAGCTGTCTGACAGACTGAGTGACTGACTGACCGACCGACGGTAAGACCGACTGACTGACCAACCTACTGAGTGACTAGCTGTCTGACAGACTGAGTGACTAGCTGACTAACTAGCTGTCTAGCTGACTGACTAGCTGACTGACTGACTGACTGACTGACTGACCTTATGACTGCTGAATGACCTAATGACGGACTGGCTGACCCACAGACTGACAGAATGACCTACTGACTGACTGGCTGACCTACTGGCAGACTGACTGACTGACTGACTGACTGACTGACTGACTGACTGACTGACTGACTGACTGACTGACTGACTGACTGACTGACTGACTGACTGACTGACTGACTGACTAACTGACTGACTGACTGACTGACTGACTGACTGACTGACTGACTGACTGACTGACTGACTGACTGACTGAGTAGCTGACTAACTGACTAACTGACTAACTGACTGACTGACTAACTGACTGACTGACTGACTGACTGACTGACTGACTGACTGACTGACTGACTGACCGACCGACCGACAGACCGACCGACCGACCGACCGACCGACCGACCGACCGACCGACCGACCGACCGACCGACCGACCGACCGACCGACCGACCGACCCGACCCGACCCGACCCGACCCGACCCGACCCGACCCGACCCGACCCGACCCGACCCGACCCGACCCGACCCGACCCGACCGACCGACCGACCGACCGACCGACCGACCGACCGACCGACCGACTGACCCACCCACAGACCGACCCACCCACAGACCGACCCACCCACCGACAGACTGACTGACTCAGTGACTGACCCACCCACCGACAGACTGACTGACTCAGTGACTGACTGACTGGCTCAGTGAATGACAGGCTGAGCAACTGACTGACCTACTGAGTGACTGGCTGACTGACAGACTTGATGACCTAAAGACAGACTGACTGACCCACTGAATGACAAATTGACCTACTGACTGACTGGCTGATCTACTGACTGACTGACTGATCTCTTGACCTGCTAACTGGTTGACCTACTGACTGACTGACTGGCTGACCTACTGACTGACTGAGTGACTAGCTGTCTGACAGACTGAGTGACTAGCTGTCTGACTGACTGACTGGGTGACTAGCTGTCTGACAGACTGAGTGACTAGCTGTCTTACAGTCTGAGTGATTTGCTGACTGACCAACTAACTGACTGACTTACAGATTGGCTGACCTAGTGACTGCTGAATGACCTAATGACGGACTGGCTGACCCACTGACTGACAGAATGACCTACTGACTGACTGGCTGACCTACTGGCAGACTGACTAACTGACTGACTGATCGATCGACCAAATGACTGACCTACTGAAAGACCTACTGACAGACTGACCTACTGACTGAGAGACAGACTGACTGACCTACTGACTGAATGACTGACTGACTCACAGACTGACTCACTGACTGTGACTGACTCACTGACTGACTCACTGACTGTGACTGACTCACTTACTGTGACTGACTCACTGACTGTGACTGACTGACTGATTTACTGACTGACTGACTGGCTGACATACTGACTGACTGAGTGAGTAGATGTCTGACAGACTGAGTGACTAGCTGTCTGACAGACTGAGTGACTGACTGACCGACCGACGGTAAGACCGACTGACTGACCAACCTACTGAGTGACTAGCTGTCTGACAGACTGAGTGACTAGCTGACTAACTAGCTGACTAGCTGACTGACTAGCTGACTGACTGACTGACTGACTGACTGACCTTATGACTGCTGAATGACCTAATGACGGACTGGCTGACCCACAGACTGACAGAATGAACTACTGACTGACTGGCTGACCTACTGGCAGACTGACTGACTGACTGACTGACTGACTGACTGACTGACTGACTGACTGACTGACTGACTGACTGACTGACTGACTGACTGACTGACTGACTGACTGACTGACTGACTGACTGACTGACTGACTGACTGACTGACTGACTGACTGACTGACTGAGTAGCTGACTAACTGACTAACTGACTGACTGACTGACTGACTGACTAACTGACTGACTGACTGACTGACTGACTGACTGACTGACTGACTGACTGACTGACCGACCGACCGACCGACCGACCGACCGACCGACCGACCGACCGACCGACCGACCCGACCCGACCCGACCCGACCCGACCCGACCCGACCCGACCCGACCCGACCCGACCCGACCCGACCCGACCGACCGACCGACCGACCGACCGACCGACCGACTGACCCACCCACAGACCGACCCACCCACAGACCGACCCACCCACCGACAGACTGACTGACTCAGTGACTGACCCACCCACCGACAGACTGACTGACTCAGTGACTGACTGACTGGCTCAGTGAATGACAGGCTGAGCAACTGACTGACCTACTGAGTGACTGGCTGACTGACAGACTTGATGACCTAAAGACAGACTGACTGACCCACTGAATGACAAATTGACCTACTGACTGACTGGCTGATCTACTGACTGACTGACTGATCTCTTGACCTGCTAACTGGTTGACCTACTGACTGACTGACTGGCTGACCTACTGACTGACTGAGTGACTAGCTGTCTGACAGACTGAGTGACTAGCTGTCTGACTGACTGACTGGGTGACTAGCTGTCTGACAGACTGAGTGACTAGCTGTCTTACAGTCTGAGTGATTAGCTGACTGACCAACTAACTGACTGACTTACAGATTGGCTGACCTAGTGACTGCTGAATGACCTAATGACGGACTGGCTGACCCACTGACTGACAGAATGACCTACTGACTGACTGGCTGACCTACTGGCAGACTGACTAACTGACTGACTGATCGATCGACCAAATGACTGACCTACTGAAAGACCTACTGACAGACTGACCTACTGACTGAGAGACAGACTGACTGACCTACTGACTGAATGACTGACTGACTCACAGACTGACTCACAGACTGTGACTGACTCACTGACTGACTCACTGACTGTGACTGACTCACTTACTGTGACTGACTCACTGACTGTGACTGACTGACTGATTTACTGACTGACTGACCGGCTGACATACTGACTGACTGAGTGAGTAGATGTCTGACAGACTGAGTGACTAGCTGTCTGACAGACTGAGTGACTGACTGACCGACCGACGGTAAGACCGACTGACTGACCAACCTACTGAGTGACTAGCTGTCTGACAGACTGAGTGACTAGCTGACTAACTAGCTGACTAGCTGACTGACTAGCTGACTGACTGACTGACTGACTGACTGACCTTATGACTGCTGAATGACCTAATGACGGACTGGCTGACCCACAGACTGACAGAATGACCTACTGACTGACTGGCTGACCTACTGGCAGACTGACGGACTGACTGACTGACTGACTGACTGACTGACTGACTGACTGACTGACTGACTGACTGACTGACTGACTGACTGACTGACTGACTGACTGACTGACTGACTGACTGACTGACTGACTGACTGACTGACTGACTGACTGACTGACTGACTGACTGACTGACTGACTGACTGAGTAGCTGACTAACTGACTAACTGACTGACTGACTGACTGACTAACTGACTGACTGACTGACTGACTGACTGACTGACTGACTGACTGACTGACTGACTGACTGACCGACCGACCGACCGACCGACCGACCGACCGACCGACCGACCGACCGACCGACCGACCGACCGACCGACCGACCGACCGACCGACCGACCCGACCCGACCCGACCCGACCCGACCCGACCCGACCCGACCCGACCCGACCCGACCCGACCGACCGACCGACCGACCGACCGACCGACCGACCGACCGACCGACTGACCCACCCACAGACCGACCCACCCACAGACCGACCCACCCACCGACAGACTGACTGACTCAGTGACTGACCCACCCACCGACAGACTGACTGACTCAGTGACTGACTGACTGGCTCAGTGAATGACAGGCTGAGCAACTGACTGACCTACTGAGTGACTGGCTGACTGACAGACTTGATGACCTAAAGACAGACTGACTGACCCACTGAATGACAAATTGACCTACTGACTGACTGGCTGATCTACTGACTGACTGACTGATCTCTTGACCTGCTAACTGGTTGACCTACTGACTGACTGACTGGCTGACCTACTGACTGACTGAGTGACTAGCTGTCTGACAGACTGAGTGACTAGCTGTCTGACTGACTGACTGGGTGACTAGCTGTCTGACAGACTGAGTGACTAGCTGTCTTACAGTCTGAGTGATTAGCTGACTGACCAACTAACTGACTGACTTACAGATTGGCTGACCTAGTGACTGCTGAATGACCTAATGACGGACTGGCTGACCCACTGACTGACAGAATGACCTACTGACTGACTGGCTGACCTACTGGCAGACTGACTAACTGACTGACTGATCGATCGACCAAATGACTGACCTACTGAAAGACCTACTGACAGACTGACCTACTGACTGAGAGACAGACTGACTGACCTACTGACTGAATGACTGACTGACTCACAGACTGACTCACTGACTGTGACTGACTCACTGACTGACTCACTGACTGTGACTGACTCACTTACTGTGACTGACTCACTGACTGTGACTGACTGACTGATTTACTGACTGACTGACTGGCTGACATACTGACTGACTGAGTGAGTAGATGTCTGACAGACTGAGTGACTAGCTGTCTGACAGACTGAGTGACTGACTGACCGACCGACGGTAAGACCGACTGACTGACCAACCTACTGAGTGACTAGCTGTCTGACAGACTGAGTGACTAGCTGACTAACTAGCTGACTAGCTGACTGACTAGCTGACTGACTGACTGACTGACTGACTGAACTTATGACTGCTGAATGACCTAATGACGGACTGGCTGACCCACAGACTGACAGAATGACCTACTGACTGACTGGCTGACCTACTGGCAGACTGACTGACTGACTGACTGACTGACTGACTGACTGACTGACTGACTGACTGACTGACTGACTGACTGACTGACTGACTGACTGACTGACTGACTGACTGAGTAGCTGACTAACTGACTAACTGACTGACTGACTGACTGACTAACTGACTGACTGACTGACTGACTGACTGACTGACTGACTGACTGACTGACTGACTGACTGACCGACCGACCGACCGACCGACCGACCGACCGACCGACCGACCGACCGACCGACCGACCGACCGACCGACCGACCGACCGACCCGACCCGACCCGACCCGACCCGACCCGACCCGACCCGACCCGACCCGACCCGACCCGACCCGACCCGACCGACCGACCGACCGACCGACCGACCGACTGACCGACCGACCGACTGACCCACCCACAGACCGACCCACCCACAGACCGACCCACCCACCGACAGACTGACTGACTCAGTGACTGACCCACCCACCGACAGACTGACTGACTCAGTGACTGACTGACTGGCTCAGTGAATGACAGGCTGAGCAACTGACTGACCTACTGAGTGACTGGCTGACTGACAGACTTGATGACCTAAAGACAGACTGACTGACCCACTGAATGACAAATTGACCTACTGACTGACTGGCTGATCTACTGACTGACTGACTGATCTCTTGACCTGCTAACTGGTTGACCTACTGACTGACTGACTGGCTGACCTACTGACTGACTGAGTGACTAGCTGTCTGACAGACTGAGTGACTAGCTGTCTGACTGACTGACTGGGTGACTAGCTGTCTGACAGACTGAGTGACTAGCTGTCTTACAGTCTGAGTGATTAGCTGACTGACCAACTAACTGACTGACTTACAGATTGGCTGACCTAGTGACTGCTGAATGACCTAATGACGGACTGGCTGACCCACTGACTGACAGAATGACCTACTGACTGACTGGCTGACCTACTGGCAGACTGACTAACTGACTGACTGATCGATCGACCAAATGACTGACCTACTGAAAGACCTACTGACAGACTGACCTACTGACTGAGAGACAGACTGACTGACCTACTGACTGAATGACTGACTGACTCACAGACTGACTCACTGACTGTGACTGACTCACTGACTGACTCACTGACTGTGACTGACTCACTTACTGTGACTGACTCACTGACTGTGACTGACTGACTGATTTACTGACTGACTGACTGGCTGACATACTGACTGACTGAGTGAGTAGATGTCTGACAGACTGAGTGACTAGCTGTCTGACAGACTGAGTGACTGACTGACCGACCGACGGTAAGACCGACTGACTGACCAACCTACTGAGTGACTAGCTGTCTGACAGACTGAGTGACTAGCTGACTAACTAGCTGACTAGCTGACTGACTAGCTGACTGACTGACTGACTGACTGACTGACTGACTGACCTTATGACTGCTGAATGACCTAATGACGGACTGGCTGACCCACAGACTGACAGAATGACCTACTGACTGACTGGCTGACCTACTTGCAGACTGACTGACTGACTGACTGACTGACTGACTGACTGACTGACTGACTGACTGACTGACTGACTGACTGACTGACTGACTGACTGACTGACTGACTGACTGACTGACTGAATGACTGACTGACTGACTGACTGACTGACTGACTGACTGACTGACTGACTGACTGACTGACTGACTGACTGACTGACTGAGTAGCTGACTAACTGACTAACTGACTGACTGACTGACTGACTAACTGACTGACTGACTGACTGACTGACTGACTGACCGACCGACCGACCGACCGACCGACCGACCGACCGACCGACCGACCGACCGACCGACCGACCGACCGACCGACCCGACCCGACCCGACCCGACCCGACCCGACCCGACCCGACCCGACCCGACCCGAACCGACCCGACCCGACCCGACCCGACCCGACCGACCGACCGACCGACCGACCGACCGACCGACCGACCGACTGACCCACCCACAGACCGACCCACCCACAGACCGACCCACCCACCGACAGACTGACTGACTCAGTGACTGACCCACCCACCGACAGACTGACTGACTCAGTGACTGACTGACTGGCTCAGTGAATGACAGGCTGAGCAACTGACTGACCTACTGAGTGACTGGCTGACTGACAGACTTGATGACCTAAAGACAGACTGACTGACCCACTGAATGACAAATTGACCTACTGACTGACTGGCTGATCTACTGACTGACTGACTGATCTCTTGACCTGCTAACTGGTTGACCTACTGACTGACTGACTGGCTGACCTACTGACTGACTGAGTGACTAGCTGTCTGACAGACTGAGTGACTAGCTGTCTGACTGACTGACTGGGTGACTAGCTGTCTGACAGACTGAGTGACTAGCTGTCTTACAGTCTGAGTGATTAGCTGACTGACCAACTAACTGACTGACTTACAGATTGGCTGACCTAGTGACTGCTGAATGACCTAATGACGGACTGGCTGACCCACTGACTGACAGAATGACCTACTGACTGACTGGCTGACCTACTGGCAGACTGACTAACTGACTGACTGATCGATCGACCAAATGACTGACCTACTGAAAGACCTACTGACAGACTGACCTACTGACTGAGAGACAGACTGACTGACCTACTGACTGAATGACTGACTGACTCACAGACTGACTCACTGACTGTGACTGACTCACTGACTGACTCACTGACTGTGACTGACTCACTTACTGTGACTGACTCACTGACTGTGACTGACTGACTGATTTACTGACTGACTGACTGGCTGACATACTGACTGACTGAGTGAGTAGATGTCTGACAGACTGAGTGACTAGCTGGCTGACAGACTGAGTGACTGACTGACCGACCGACGGTAAGACCGACTGACTGACCAACCTACTGAGTGACTAGCTGTCTGACAGACTGAGTGACTAGCTGACTAACTAGCTGACTAGCTGACTGACTAGCTGACTGACTGACTGACTGACTGACTGACCTTATGACTGCTGAATGACCTAATGACGGACTGGCTGACCCACAGACTGACAGAATGACCTACTGACTGACTGGCTGACCTACTGGCAGACTGACTGACTGACTGACTGACTGACTGACTGATCTCTTGACCTGCTAACTGGTTGACCTACTGACTGACTGACTGGCTGACCTACTGACTGACTGAGTGACTAGCTGTCTGACAGACTGAGTGACTAGCTGTCTGACTGACTGACTGGGTGACTAGCTGTCTGACAGACTGAGTGACTAGCTGTCTTACAGTCTGAGTGATTAGCTGACTGACCAACTAACTGACTGACTTACAGATTGGCTGACCTAGTGACTGCTGAATGACCTAATGACGGACTGGCTGACCCACTGACTGACAGAATGACCTACTGACTGACTGGCTGACCTACTGGCAGACTGACTAACTGACTGACTGATCGATCGACCAAATGACTGACCTACTGAAAGACCTACTGACAGACTGACCTACTGACTGAGAGACAGACTGACTGACCTACTGACTGAATGACTGACTGACTCACAGACTGACTCACTGACTGTGACTGACTCACTGACTGACTCACTGACTGTGACTGACTCACTTACTGTGACTGACTCACTGACTGTGACTGACTGACTGATTTACTGACTGACTGACTGGCTGACATACTGACTGACTGAGTGAGTAGATGTCTGACAGACTGAGTGACTAGCTGTCTGACAGACTGAGTGACTGACTGACCGACCGACGGTAAGACCGACTGACTGACCAACCTACTGAGTGACTAGCTGTCTGACAGACTGAGTGACTAGCTGACTAACTAGCTGACTAGCTGACTGACTAGCTGACTGACTGACTGACTGACTGACCTTATGACTGCTGAATGACCTAATGACGGACTGGCTGACCCACAGACTGACAGAATGACCTACTGACTGACTGACTGACTGACTGACTGACTGACTGACTGACTGACTGACTGACTGACTGACTGACTGACTGACTGACTGACTGACTGACTGACTGACTGACTGACTGACTGACTGACTGACTGACTGACTGACTGACTGACTGACTGACTGACTGAGTAGCTGACTAACTGACTAACTGACTGACTGACTGACTGACTAACTGACTGACTGACTGACTGACTGACTGACTGACTGACTGACTGACTGACTGACTGACTGACTGACCGACCGACCGACCGACCGACCGACCGACCGACCGACCGACCGACCGACCGACCGACCGACCGACCGACCGACCGACCGACCGACCCGACCCGACCCGACCCGACCCGACCCGACCCGACCCGACCCGACCCGACCCGACCCGACCCGACCCGACCCGACCCGACCCGACCCGACCCGACCCGACCCGACCCGACCCGACCCGACCCGACCCGACCGACCGACCGACCGACCGACCGACCGACTGACCCACCCACAGACCGACCCACCCACAGACCGACCCACCCACCGACAGACTGACTGACTCAGTGACTGACCCACCCACCGACAGACTGACTGACTCAGTGACTGACTGACTGGCTCAGTGAATGACAGGCTGAGCAACTGACTGACCTACTGAGTGACTGGCTGACTGACAGACTTGATGACCTAAAGACAGACTGACTGACCCACTGAATGACAAATTGACCTACTGACTGACTGGCTGATCTACTGACTGACTGACTGATCTCTTGACCTGCTAACTGGTTGACCTACTGACTGACTGACTGGCTGACCTACTGACTGACTGAGTGACTAGCTGTCTGACAGACTGAGTGACTAGCTGTCTGACTGACTGACTGGGTGACTAGCTGTCTGACAGACTGAGTGACTAGCTGTCTTACAGTCTGAGTGATTAGCTGACTGACCAACTAACTGACTGACTTACAGATTGGCTGACCTAGTGACTGCTGAATGACCTAATGACAGACTGGCTGACCCACTGACTGACAGAATGACCTACTGACTGACTGGCTGACCTACTGGCAGACTGACTAACTGACTGACTGATCGATCGACCAAATGACTGACCTACTGAAAGACCTACTGACAGACTGACCTACTGACTGAGAGACAGACTGACTGACCTACTGACTGAATGACTGACTGACTCACAGACTGACTCACTGACTGTGACTGACTCACTGACTGACTCACTGACTGTGACTGACTCACTTACTGTGACTGACTCACTGACTGTGACTGACTGACTGATTTACTGACTGACTGACTGGCTGACATACTGACTGACTGAGTGAGTAGATGTCTGACAGACTGAGTGACTAGCTGTCTGACAGACTGAGTGACTGACTGACCGACCGACGGTAAGACCGACTGACTGACCAACCTACTGAGTGACTAGCTGTCTGACAGACTGAGTGACTAGCTGACTAACTAGCTGACTAGCTGACTGACTAGCTGACTGACTGACTGACTGACTGACTGACCTTATGACTGCTGAATGACCTAATGACGGACTGGCTGACCCACAGACTGACAGAATGACCTACTGACTGACTGGCTGACCTACTGGCAGACTGACTGACTGACTGACTGACTGACTGACTGACTGACTGACTGACTGACTGACTGACTGACTGACTGACTGACTGACTGACTGACTGACTGACTGACTGACTGACTGACTGACTGACTGACTGACTGAGTAGCTGACTAACTGACTAACTGACTGACTGACTGACTGACTAACTGACTGACTGACTGACTGACTGACTGACTGACTGACTGACTGACTGACCGACCGACCGACCGACCGACCGACCGACCGACCGACCGACCGACCGACCGACCGACCGACCGACCGACCGACCGACCGACCCGACCCGACCCGACCCGACCCGACCCGACCCGACCCGACCCGACCCGACCCGACCCGACCCGACCCGACCCGACCCGACCGACCGACCGACCGACCGACCGACCGACTGACCCACCCACAGACCGACCCACCCACAGACCGACCCACCCACCGACAGACTGACTGACTCAGTGACTGACCCACCCACCGACAGACTGACTGACTCAGTGACTGACTGACTGGCTCAGTGAATGACAGGCTGAGCAACTGACTGACCTACTGAGTGACTGGCTGACTGACAGACTTGATGACCTAAAGACAGACTGACTGACCCACTGAATGACAAATTGACCTACTGACTGACTGGCTGATCTACTGACTGACTGACTGATCTCTTGACCTGCTAACTGGTTGACCTACTGACTGACTGACTGGCTGACCTACTGACTGACTGAGTGACTAGCTGTCTGACAGACTGAGTGACTAGCTGTCTGACTGACTGACTGGGTGACTAGCTGTCTGACAGACTGAGTGACTAGCTGTCTTACAGTCTGAGTGATTAGCTGACTGACCAACTAACTGACTGACTTACAGATTGGCTGACCTAGTGACTGCTGAATGACCTAATGACGGACTGGCTGACCCACTGACTGACAGAATGACCTACTGACTGACTGGCTGACCTACTGGCAGACTGACTAACTGACTGACTGATCGATCGACCAAATGACTGACCTACTGAAAGACCTACTGACAGACTGACCTACTGACTGAGAGACAGACTGACTGACCTACTGACTGAATGACTGACTGACTCACAGACTGACTCACTGACTGTGACTGACTCACTGACTGACTCACTGACTGTGACTGACTCACTTACTGTGACTGACTCACTGACTGTGACTGACTGACTGATTTACTGACTGACTGACTGGCTGACATACTGACTGACTGAGTGAGTAGATGTCTGACAGACTGAGTGACTAGCTGTCTGACAGACTGAGTGACTGACTGACCGACCGACGGTAAGACCGACTGACTGACCAACCTACTGAGTGACTAGCTGTCTGACAGACTGAGTGACTAGCTGACTAACTAGCTGACTAGCTGACTGACTAGCTGACTGACTGACTGACTGACTGACTGACCTTATGACTGCTGAATGACCTAATGACGGACTGGCTGACCCACAGACTGACAGAATGACCTACTGACTGACTGGCTGACCTACTGGCAGATAGACTGACTGACTGACTGACTGACTGACTGACTGACTGACTGACTGACTGACTGACTGACTGACTGACTGACTGACTGACTGACTGACTGACTGACTGACTGACTGAGTAGCTGACTAACTGACTAACTGACTGACTGACTGACTGACTAACTGACTGACTGACTGACTGACTGACTGACTGACTGACTGACTGACCGACCGACCGACCGACCGACCGACCGACCGACCGACCGACCGACCGACCGACCGACCGACCGACCGACCCGACCCGACCCGACCCGACCCGACCCGACCCGACCCGACCCGACCCGACCCGACCCGACCCGACCCGACCCGACCCGACCCGACCCGACCCGACCGACCGACCGACCGACCGACCGACCGACCGACCGACCGACCGACTGACCCACCCACAGACCGACCCACCCACAGACCGACCCACCCACAGACCGACCCACCCACCGACAGACTGACTGACTCAGTGACTGACCCACCCACCGACAGACTGACTGACTCAGTGACTGACTGACTGGCTCAGTGAATGACAGGCTGAGCAACTGACTGACCTACTGAGTGACTGGCTGACTGACAGACTTGATGACCTAAAGACAGACTGACTGACCCACTGAATGACAAATTGACCTACTGACTGACTGGCTGATCTACTGACTGACTGACTGATCTCTTGACCTGCTAACTGGTTGACCTACTGACTGACTGACTGGCTGACCTACTGACTGACTGAGTGACTAGCTGTCTGACAGACTGAGTGACTAGCTGTCTGACTGACTGACTGGGTGACTAGCTGTCTGACAGACTGAGTGACTAGCTGTCTTACAGTCTGAGTGATTAGCTGACTGACCAACTAACTGACTGACTTACAGATTGGCTGACCTAGTGACTGCTGAATGACCTAATGACGGACTGGCTGACCCACTGACTGACAGAATGACCTACTGACTGACTGGCTGACCTACTGGCAGACTGACTAACTGACTGACTGATCGATCGACCAAATGACTGACCTACTGAAAGACCTACTGACAGACTGACCTACTGACTGAGAGACAGACTGACTGACCTACTGACTGAATGACTGACTGACTCACAGACTGACTCACTGACTGTGACTGACTCACTGACTGACTCACTGACTGTGACTGACTCACTTACTGTGACTGACTCACTGACTGTGACTGACTGACTGATTTACTGACTGACTGACTGGCTGACATACTGACTGACTGAGTGAGTAGATGTCTGACAGACTGAGTGACTAGCTGTCTGACAGACTGAGTGACTGACTGACCGACCGACGGTAAGACCGACTGACTGACCAACCTACTGAGTGACTAGCTGTCTGACAGACTGAGTGACTAGCTGACTAACTAGCTGACTAGCTGACTGACTAGCTGACTGACTGACTGACTGACTGACTGACTGACCTTATGACTGCTGAATGACCTAATGACGGACTGGCTGACCCACAGACTGACAGAATGACCTACTGACTGACTGGCTGACCTACTGGCAGACTGACTGACTGACTGACTGACTGACTGACTGACTGACTGACTGACTGACTGACTGACTGACTGACTGACTGACTGACTGACTGACTGACTGACTGACTGACTGACTGACTGACTGACTGACTGACTGACTGACTGAGTAGCTGACTAACTGACTAACTGACTAACTGACTGACTGACTGACTGACTGACTGACTGACTGACTGACCGACCGACCGACCGACCGACCGACCGACCGACCGACCGACCGACCGACCGACCGACCGACCGACCGACCGACCGACCGACCGACTGACCGACCGACCGACCGACCGACCGACCCGACCCGACCCGACCCGACCCGACCCGACCCGACCCGACCCGACCCGACCCGACCCGACCCGACCCGACCGACCGACCGACCGACCGACCGACCGACCGACCGACCGACTGACCCACCCACAGACCGACCCACCCACAGACCGACCCACCCACCGACAGACTGACTGACTCAGTGACTGACCCACCCACCGACAGACTGACTGACTCAGTGACTGACTGACTGGCTCAGTGAATGACAGGCTGAGCAACTGACTGACCTACTGAGTGACTGGCTGACTGACAGACTTGATGACCTAAAGACAGACTGACTGACCCACTGAATGACAAATTGACCTACTGACTGACTGGCTGATCTACTGACTGACTGACTGATCTCTTGACCTGCTAACTGGTTGACCTACTGACTGACTGACTGGCTGACCTACTGACTGACTGAGTGACTAGCTGTCTGACAGACTGAGTGACTAGCTGTCTGACTGACTGACTGGGTGACTAGCTGTCTGACAGACTGAGTGACTAGCTGTCTTACAGTCTGAGTGATTAGCTGACTGACCAACTAACTGACTGACTTACAGATTGGCTGACCTAGTGACTGCTGAATGACCTAATGACGGACTGGCTGACCCACTGACTGACAGAATGACCTACTGACTGACTGGCTGACCTACTGGCAGACTGACTAACTGACTGACTGATCGATCGACCAAATGACTGACCTACTGAAAGACCTACTGACAGACTGACCTACTGACTGAGAGACAGACTGACTGACCTACTGACTGAATGACTGACTGACTCACAGACTGACTCACTGACTGTGACTGACTCACTGACTGACTCACTGACTGTGACTGACTCACTTACTGTGACTGACTCACTGACTGTGACTGACTGACTGATTTACTGACTGACTGACTGGCTGACATACTGACTGACTGAGTGAGTAGATGTCTGACAGACTGAGTGACTAGCTGTCTGACAGACTGAGTGACTGACTGACCGACCGACGGTAAGACCGACTGACTGACCAACCTACTGAGTGACTAGCTGTCTGACAGACTGAGTGACTAGCTGACTAACTAGCTTACTAGCTGACTGACTAGCTGACTGACTGACTGACTGACTGACTGACCTTATGACTGCTGAATGACCTAATGACGGACTGGCTGACCCACAGACTGACAGAATGACCTACTGACTGACTGGCTGACCTACTGGCAGACTGACTGACTGACTGACTGACTGACTGACTGACTGACTGACTGACTGACTGACTAACTGACTGACTGACTGACTGACTGACTGACTGACTGACTGACTGACTGACTGACTGACTGACTGACTGACTGACTGACTGACTGACTGACTGACTGACTGACTGACTGACTGACTGACTGACTGAGTAGCTGACTAACTGACTAACTGACTGACTGACTGACTAACTGACTGACTGACTGACTGACTGACTGACTGACTGACTGACTGACTGACTGACTGACTGACCGACCGACCGACCGACCGACCGACCGACCGACCGACCGACCGACCGACCGACCGACCGACCACCAACCGACCCGACCCGACCCGACCCGACCCGACCCGACCCGACCCGACCCGACCCGACCGACCGACCGACCGACCGACCGACCGACCGACTGACCCACCCACAGACAGACCCACCCACAGACCGACCCACCCACCGACAGACTGACTGACTCAGTGACTGACCCACCCACCGACAGACTGACTGACTCAGTGACTGACTGACTGGCTCAGTGAATGACAGGCTGAGCAACTGACTGACCTACTGAGTGACTGGCTGACTGACAGACTTGATGACCTAAAGACAGACTGACTGACCCACTGAATGACAAATTGACCTACTGACTGACTGGCTGATCTACTGACTGACTGACTGATCTCTTGACCTGCTAACTGGTTGACCTACTGACTGACTGACTGGCTGACCTACTGACTGACTGAGTGACTAGCTGTCTGACAGACTGAGTGACTAGCTGTCTGACTGACTGACTGGGTGACTAGCTGTCTGACAGACTGAGTGACTAGCTGTCTTACAGTCTGAGTGATTAGCTGACTGACCAACTAACTGACTGACTTACAGATTGGCTGACCTAGTGACTGCTGAATGACCTAATGACGGACTGGCTGACCCACTGACTGACAGAATGACCTACTGACTGACTGGCTGACCTACTGGCAGACTGACTAACTGACTGACTGATCGATCGACCAAATGACTGACCTACTGAAAGACCTACTGACAGACTGACCTACTGACTGAGAGACAGACTGACTGACCTACTGACTGAATGACTGACTGACTCACAGACTGACTCACTGACTGTGACTGACTCACTGACTGACTCACTGACTCTGACTGACTCACTTACTGTGACTGACTCACTGACTGTGACTGACTGACTGATTTACTGACTGACTGACTGGCTGACCTACTGACTGACTGAGTGAGTAGATGTCTGACAGACTGAGTGACTAGCTGTCTGACAGACTGAGTGACTGACTGACCGACCGACGGTAAGACCGACTGACTGACCAACCTACTGAGTGACTAGCTGTCTGACAGACTGAGTGACTAGCTGACTAACTAGCTTACTAGCTGACTGACTAGCTGACTGACTGACTGACTGACTGACTGACCTTATGACTGCTGAATGACCTAATGACGGACTGGCTGACCCACAGACTGACAGAATGACCTACTGACTGACTGGCTGACCTACTGGCAGACTGACTGACTGACTGACTGACTGACTGACTGACTGACTGACTGACTGACTAACTGACTGACTGACTGACTGACTGACTGACTGACTGACTGACTGACTGACTGACTGACTGACTGACTGACTGACTGACTGACTGACTGACTGACTGACTGACTGACTGACTGACTGACTGACTGACTGACTGACTGACTGACTGACTGACTGACTGAATAGCTGACTAACTGACTAACTGACTGACTGACTGACTGACTAACTGACTGACTGACTGACTGACTGACTGACTGACTGACTGACTGACTGACTGACTGACTGACCGACCGACCGACCGACCGACCGACCGACCGACCGACCGACCGACCGACCGACCGACCGACCGACCGACCGACCGACCGACCCGACGCGACCCGACCCGACCCGACCCGACCCGACCCGACCCGACCCGACCCGACCCGACCCGACCCGACCCGACCCGACCCGACCCGACCCGACCCGACCGACCGACCGACCGACCGACCGACCGACCGACCGACCGACCGACTGACCCACCCACAGACCGACCCACCCACAGACCGACCCA
The DNA here is from genome assembly GCA_963680895.1 of Fragum sueziense. Lineage (NCBI taxonomy): Eukaryota > Metazoa > Mollusca > Bivalvia > Cardiida > Cardiidae > Fragum > Fragum sueziense. Next base: position 15,734 of record CAVMGG010000992.1, on the reverse strand, counting down.
CCCACCGACAGACTGACTGACTCAGTGACTGACCCACCCACCGACAGACTGACTGACTCAGTGACTGACTGACTGGCTCAGTGAATGACAGGCTGAGCAACTGACTGACCTACTGAGTGACTGGCTGACTGACAGACTTGATGACCTAAAGACAGACTGACTGACCCACTGAATGACAAATTGACCTACTGACTGACTGGCTGATCTACTGACTGACTGACTGATCTCTTGACCTGCTAACTGGTTGACCTACTGACTGACTGACTGGCTGACCTACTGACTGACTGAGTGACTAGCTGTCTGACAGACTGAGTGACTAGCTGTCTGACTGACTGGGTGACTAGCTGTCTGACAGACTGAGTGACTAGCTGTCTTACTGTCTGAGTGATTAGCTGACTGACCAACTAACTGACTGACTTACAGATTGGCTGACCTAGTGACTGCTGAATGACCTAATGACGGACTGGCTGACCCACTGACTGACAGAATGACCTACTGACTGACTGGCTGACCTACTGGCAGACTGACTAACTGACTGACTGATCGATCGACCAAATGACTGACCTACTGAAAGACCTACTGACAGACTGACCTACTGACTGAGAGACAGACTGACTGACCTACTGACTGAATGACTGACTGACTCACAGACTGACTCACTGACTGTGACTGACTCACTGACTGACTCACTGACTGTGACTGACTCACTTACTGTGACTGACTCACTGACTGTGACTGACTGACTGATTTACTGACTGACTGACTGGCTGACATACTGACTGACTGAGTGAGTAGATGTCTGACAGACTGAGTGACTAGCTGTCTGACAGACTGAGTGACTGACTGACCGACCGACGGTAAGACCGACTGACTGACCAACCTACTGAGTGACTAGCTGTCTGACAGACTGAGTGACTAGCTGACTAACTAGCTGACTAGCTGACTGACTAGCTGACTGACTGACTGACTGACTGACTGACCTTATGACTGCTGAATGACCTAATGACGGACTGGCTGACCCACAGACTGACAGAATGACCTACTGACTGACTGGCTGACCTACTGGCAGACTGACTGACTGACTGACTGACTGACTGACTGACTGACTGACTGACTGACTGACTGACTGACTGACTGACTGACTGACTGACTGACTGGCTGACTGACTGACTGACTGACTGACTGACTGACTGACTGACTGACTGACTGACTGACTGACTGACTGACTGACTGACTGACTGACTGACTGACTGACTGACTGACTGACTGACTGACTGACTGACTGACTGACTGACTGACTGACTGACTGACTGAGTAGCTGACTAACTGACTAACTGACTGACTCACTGACTGACTAACTGACTGACTGACTGACTGACTGACTGACTGACTGACTGACTGACTGACTGACCGACCGACCGACCGACCGACCGACCGACCGACCGACCGACCGACCGACCGACCGACCGACCGACCGACCGACCGACCGACCGACCGACCGACCGACCGACCCGACCCGACCCAACCCGACCCGACCCGACCCGACCCGACCCGACCCGACCCGACCCGACCCGACCCGACCCGACCCGACCCGACCCGACCGACCGACCGACCGACCGACCGACCGACCGACCGACTGACCCACCCACAGACCGACCCACCCACAGACCGACCCACCCACCGACAGACTGACTGACTCAGTGACTGACCCACCCACCGACAGACTGACTGACTCAGTGACTGACTGACTGGCTCAGTGAATGACAGGCTGAGCAACTGACTGACCTACTGAGTGACTGGCTGACTGACAGACTTGATGACCTAAAGACAGACTGACTGACCCACTGAATGACAAATTGACCTACTGACTGACTGGCTGATCTACTGACTGACTGACTGATCTCTTGACCTGCTAACTGGTTGACCTACTGACTGACTGACTGGCTGACCTACTGACTGACTGAGTGACTAGCTGTCTGACAGACTGAGTGACTAGCTGTCTGACTGACTGACTGGGTGACTAGCTGTCTGACAGACTGAGTGACTAGCTGTCTTACAGTCTGAATGATTAGCTGACTGACCAACTAACTGACTGACTTACAGATTGGCTGACCTAGTGACTGCTGAATGACCTAATGACGGACTGGCTGACCCACTGACTGACAGAATGACCTACTGACTGACTGGCTGACCTACTGGCAGACTGACTAACTGACTGACTGATCGATCGACCAAATGACTGACCTACTGAAAGACCTACTGACAGACTGACCTACTGACTGAGAGACAGACTGACTGACCTACTGACTGAATGACTGACTGACTCACAGACTGACTCACTGACTGTGACTGACTCACTGACTGACTCACTGACTGTGACTGACTCACTTACTGTGACTGACTCACTGACTGTGACTGACTGACTGATTTACTGACTGACTGACTGGCTGACATACTGACTGACTGAGTGAGTAGATGTCTGACAGACTGAGTGACTAGCTGTCTGACAGACTGAGTGACTGACTGACCGACCGACGGTAAGACCGACTGACTGACCAACCTACTGAGTGACTAGCTGTCTGACAGACTGAGTGACTAGCTGACTAACTAGCTGACTAGCTGACTGACTAGCTGACTGACTGACTGACTGACTGACTGACCTTATGACTGCTGAATGACCTAATGACGGACTGGCTGACCCACAGACTGACAGAATGACCTACTGACTGACTGGCTGACCTACTGGCAGACTGACTGACTGACTGACTGACTGACTGACTGACTGACTGACTGACTGACTGACTGACTGACTGACTGACTGACTGACTGACTGACTGACTGACTGACTGACTGAGTAGCTGACTAACTGACTAACTGACTGACTGACTGACTGACTAACTGACTGACTGACTGACTGACTGACTGACTGACTGACTGACTGACTGACTGACTGACTGACCGACCGACCGACCGACCGACCGACCGACCGACCGACCGACCGACCGACCGACCGACCGACCGACCGACCGACCGACCGACCGACCGACCGACCGACCGACCCGACCCGACCTGACCCGACCCGACCCAACCCGACCCGACCCGACCCGACCCGACCCGACCCGACCCGACCCGACCCGACCCGACCGACCGACCGACCGACCGACCGACCGACCGACCGACCGACCGACCGACCGACCGACCGACCGACCGACCGACTGACCCACCCACAGACCGACCCACCCACAGACCGACCCACCCACCGACAGACTGACTGACTGACTGACTGACTGACTGACTGACTGAATAGCTGACTAACTGACTAACTGACTGACTGACTGACTGACTAACTGACTGACTGACTGACTGACTGACTGACTGACTGACTGACTGACTGACTGACTGACCGACCGACCGACCGACCGACCGACCGACCGACCGACCGACCGACCGACCGACCGACCGACCGACCGACCGACCCGACCCGACCCGACCCGACCCGACCCGACCCGACCCGACCCGACCCGACCCGACCCGACCCGACCCGACCCGACCGACCGACCGACCGACCGACCGACCGACCGACCGACCGACCGACTGACCCACCCACAGACCGACCCACCCACAGACCGACCCACCCACCGACAGACTGACTGACTCAGTGACTGACCCACCCACCGACAGACTGACTGACTCAGTGACTGACTGACTGGCTCAGTGAATGACAGGCTGAGCAACTGACTGACCTACTGAGTGACTGGCTGACTGACAGACTTGATGACCTAAAGACAGACTGACTGACCCACTGAATGACAAATTGACCTACTGACTGACTGGCTGATCTACTGACTGACTGACTGATCTCTTGATCTGCTAACTGGTTGACCTACTGACTGACTGACTGGCTGACCTACTGACTGACTGAGTGACTAGCTGTCTGACAGACTGAGTGACTAGCTGTCTGACTGACTGGGTGACTAGCTGTCTGACAGACTGAGTGACTAGCTGTCTTACAGTCTGAGTGATTAGCTGACTGACCAACTAACTGACTGACTTACAGATTGGCTGACCTAGTGACTGCTGAATGACCTAATGACGGACTGGCTGACCCACTGACTGACAGAATGACCTACTGACTGACTGGCTGACCTACTGGCAGACTGACTAACTGACTGACTGATCGATCGACCAAATGACTGACCTACTGAAAGACCTACTGACAGACTGACCTACTGACTGAGAGACAGACTGACTGACCTACTGACTGAATGACTGACTGACTCACAGACTGACTCACTGACTGTGACTGACTCACTGACTGACTCACTGACTGTGACTGACTCACTTACTGTGACTGACTCACTGACTGTGACTGACTGACTGATTTACTGACTGACTGACTGGCTGACATACTGACTGACTGAGTGAGTAGATGTCTGACAGACTGAGTGACTAGCTGTCTGACAGACTGAGTGACTGACTGACCGACCGACGGTAAGACCGACTGACTGACCAACCTACTGAGTGACTAGCTGTCTGACAGACTGAGTGACTAGCTGACTAACTAGCTGACTAGCTGACTGACTAGCTGACTGACTGACTGACTGACTGACTGACCTTATGACTGCTGAATGACCTAATGACGGACTGGCTGACCCACAGACTGACAGAATGACCTACTGACTGACTGGCTGACCTACTGGCAGACTGACTGACTGACTGACTGACTGACTGACTGACTGACTGACTGACTGACTGACTGACTGACTGACTGACTGACTTGACTGACTGACTGACTGACTGACTGACTGACTGACTGACTGACTGACTGACTGACTGACTGACTGATAGACTGACTGACTGACTGACTGACTGACTGACTGACTGACTGACTGACTGACTGAGTAGCTGACTAACTGACTAACTGACTGACTGACTGACTGACTAACTGACTGACTGACTGACTGACTGACTGACTGACTGACTGACTGACTGACTGACTGACCGACCGACCGACCGACCGACCGACCGACCGACCGACCGACCGACCGACCGACCGACCGACCGACCGACCGACCGACCGACCGACCGACCCGACCCGACCCAACCCGACCCGACCCGACCCGACCCGACCCGACCCGACCCGACCCGACCCGACCCGACCCGACCCGACCCGACCCGACCCGACCCGACCCGACCGACCGACCGACCGACCGACCGACCGACCGACCGACTGACCCACCCACAGACCGACCCACCCACAGACCGACCCACCCACCGACAGACTGACTGACTCAGTGACTGACCCACCCACCGACATACTGACTGACTCAGTGACTGACTGACTGGCTCAGTGAATGACAGGCTGAGCAACTGACTGACCTACTGAGTGACTGGCTGACTGACAGACTTGATGACCTAAAGACAGACTGACTGACCCACTGAATGACAAATTGACCTACTGACTGACTGGCTGATCTACTGACTGACTGACTGATCTCTTGACCTGCTAACTGGTTGACCTACTGACTGACTGACTGGCTGACCTACTGACTGACTGAGTGACTAGCTGTCTGACAGACTGAGTGACTAGCTGTCTGACTGACTGACTGGGTGACTAGCTGTCTGACAGACTGAGTGACTAGCTGTCTTACAGTCTGAATGATTAGCTGACTGACCAACTAACTGACTGACTTACAGATTGGCTGACCTAGTGACTGCTGAATGACCTAATGACGGACTGGCTGACCCACTGACTGACAGAATGACCTACTGACTGACTGGCTGACCTACTGGCAGACTGACTAACTGACTGACTGATCGATCGACCAAATGACTGACCTACTGAAAGACCTACTGACAGACTGACCTACTGACTGAGAGACAGACTGACTGACCTACTGACTGAATGACTGACTGACTCACAGACTGACTCACTGACTGTGACTGACTCACTGACTGACTCACTGACTGTGACTGACTCACTTACTGTGACTGACTCACTGACTGTGACTGACTGACTGATTTACTGACTGACTGACTGGCTGACATACTGACTGACTGAGTGAGTAGATGTCTGACAGACTGAGTGACTAGCTGTCTGACAGACTGAGTGACTGACTGACCGACCGACGGTAAGACCGACTGACTGACCAACCTACTGAGTGACTAGCTGTCTGACAGACTGAGTGACTAGCTGACTAACTAGCTGACTAGCTGACTGACTAGCTGACTGACTGACTGACTGACTGACTGACCTTATGACTGCTGAATGACCTAATGACGGACTGGCTGACCCACAGACTGACAGAATGACCTACTGACTGACTGGCTGACCTACTGGCAGACTGACTGACTGACTGACTGACTGACTGACTGACTGACTGACTGACTGACTGACTGACTGACTGACTGACTGACTGACTGACTGACTGACTGACTGACTGACTGACTGACTGACTGACTGACTGACTGACTGAGTAGCTGACTAACTGACTAACTGACTGACTGACTGACTGACTAACTGACTGACTGACTGACTGACTGACTGACTGACTGACTGACTGACTGACTGACTGACCGACCGACCGACCGACCGACCGACCGACCGACCGACCGACCGACCGACCGACCGACCGACCGACCGACCGACCCGACCCGACCCGACCCGACCCGACCCGACCCGACCCGACCCGACCCGACCCGACCCGACCCGACCCGACCCGACCGACCGACCGAGCGACCGACCGACCGACCGACCGACCGACCGACCGACCGACCGACCGACTGACCCACCCACAGACCGACCCACCCACAGACCGACCCACCCACCGACAGACTGACTGACTCAGTGACTGACCCACCCCACCGACAGACTGACTGACTCAGTGACTGACTGACTGGCTCAGTGAATGACAGGCTGAGCAACTGACTGACCTACTGAGTGACTGGCTGACTGACAGACTTGATGACCTAAAGACAGACTGACTGACCCACTGAATGACAAATTGACCTACTGACTGACTGGCTGATCTACTGACTGACTGACTGATCTCTTGACCTGCTAACTGGTTGACCTACTGACTGACTGACTGGCTGACCTACTGACTGACTGAGTGACTAGCTGTCTGACAGTCTGAGTGACTAGCTGTCTGACTGACTGACTGGGTGACTAGCTGTCTGACAGACTGAGTGACTAGCTGTCTTACAGTCTGAGTGATTAGCTGACTGACCAACTAACTGACTGACTTACAGATTGGCTGACCTAGTGACTGCTGAATGACCTAATGACGGACTGGCTGACCCACTGACTGACAGAATGACCTACTGACTGACTGGCTGACCTACTGGCAGACTGACTAACTGACTGACTGATCGATCGACCAAATGACTGACCTACTGAAAGACCTACTGACAGACTGACCTACTGACTGAGAGACAGACTGACTGACCTACTGACTGAATGACTGACTGACTCACAGACTGACTCACTGACTGTGACTGACTCACTGACTGACTCACTGACTGTGACTGACTCACTTACTGTGACTGACTCACTGACTGTGACTGACTGACTGATTTACTGACTGACTGACTGGCTGACATACTGACTGACTGAGTGAGTAGATGTCTGACAGACTGAGTGACTAGCTGTCTGACAGACTGAGTGACTGACTGACCGACCGACGGTAAGACCGACTGACTTACCAACCTACTGAGTGACTAGCTGTCTGACAGACTGAGTGACTAGCTGACTAACTAGCTGACTAGCTGACTGACTAGCTGACTGACTGACTGACTGACTGACTGACCTTATGACTGCTGAATGACCTAATGACGGACTGGCTGACCCACAGACTGACAGAATGACCTACTGACTGACTGGCTGACCTACTGGCAGACTGACTGACTGACTGACTGACTGACTGACTGACTGACTGACTGACTGACTGACTGACTGACTGACTGACTGACTGACTGACTGACTGACTGACTGACTGACTGACTGACTGACTGACTGACTGAGTAGCTGACTAACTGACTAACTGACTGACTGACTGACTGACTAACTGACTGACTGACTGACTGACTGACTGACTGACTGACTGACTGACTGACTGACCGACCGACCGACCGACCGACCGACCGACCGACCGACCGACCGACCGACCGACCGACCGACCGACCGACCGACCCGACCCGACCCGACCCGACCCGACCCGACCCGACCCGACCCGACCCGACCCGACCCGACCCGACCCGACCCGACCCGACCCGACCCGACCGACCGACCGACCGACCGACCGACCGACCGACTGACCCACCCACAGACCGACCCACCCACAGACCGACCCACCCACCGACAGACTGACTGACTCAGTGACTGACCCACCCACCGACAGACTGACTGACTCAGTGACTGACTGACTGGCTCAGTGAATGACAGGCTGAGCAACTGACTGACCTACTGAGTGACTGGCTGACTGACAGACTTGATGACCTAAAGACAGACTGACTGACCCACTGAATGACAAATTGACCTACTGACTGACTGGCTGATCTACTGACTGACTGACTGATCTCTTGACCTGCTAACTGGTTGACCTACTGACTGACTGACTGGCTGACCTACTGACTGACTGAGTGACTAGCTGTCTGACAGACTGAGTGACTAGCTGTCTGACTGACTGACTGGGTGACTAGCTGTCTGACAGACTGAGTGACTAGCTGTCTTACAGTCTGAGTGATTAGCTGACTGACCAACTAACTGACTGACTTACAGATTGGCTGACCTAGTGACTGCTGAATGACCTAATGACGGACTGGCTGACCCACTGACTGACAGAATGACCTACTGACTGACTGGCTGACCTACTGGCAGACTGACTAACTGACTGACTGATCGATCGACCAAATGACTGACCTACTGAAAGACCTACTGACAGACTGACCTACTGACTGAGAGACAGACTGACTGACCTACTGACTGAATGACTGACTGACTCACAGACTGACTCACTGACTGTGACTGACTCACTGACTGACTCACTGACTGTGACTGACTCACTTACTGTGACTGACTCACTGACTGTGACTGACTGACTGATTTACTGACTGACTGACTGGCTGACATACTGACTGACTGAGTGAGTAGATGTCTGACAGACTGAGTGACTAGCTGTCTGACAGACTGAGTGACTGACTGACCGACCGACGGTAAGACCGACTGACTGACCAACCTACTGAGTGACTAGCTGTCTGACAGACTGAGTGACTAGCTGACTAACTAGCTGACTAGCTGACTGACTAGCTGACTGACTGACTGACTGACTGACTGACCTTATGACTGCTGAATGACCTAATGACGGACTGGCTGACCCACAGACTGACAGAATGACCTACTGACTGACTGGCTGACCTACTGGCAGACTGACTGACTGACTGACTGACTGACTGACTGACTGACTGACTGACTGACTGACTGACTGACTGACTGACTGACTGACTGACTGACTGACTGACTGACTGACTGACTGACTGACTGACTGACTGACTGACTGACTGACTGACTGACTGAGTAGCTGACTAACTGACTAACTGACTGACTGACTGACTGACTAACTGACTGACTGACTGACTGACTGACTGACTGACTGACTGACTGACTGACTGACTGACTGACCGACCGACCGACTGACCGACCGACCGACCGACCGACCGACCGACCGACCGACCGACCGACCGACCGACCGACCGACCCGACCCGACCCGACCCGACCCGACCCGACCCGACCCGACCCGACCCGACCCGACCCGACCCGACCCGACCCGACCCGACCCGACCGACCGACCGACCGACCGACCGACCGACTGACCCACCCACAGACCGACCCACCCACAGACCGACCCACCCACCGACAGACTGACTGACTCAGTGACTGACCCACCCACCGACAGACTGACTGACTCAGTGACTGACTGACTGGCTCAGTGAATGACAGGCTGAGCAACTGACTGACCTACTGAGTGACTGGCTGACTGACAGACTTGATGACCTAAAGACAGACTGACTGACCCACTGAATGACAAATTGACCTACTGACTGACTGGCTGATCTACTGACTGACTGACTGATCTCTTGACCTGCTAACTGGTTGACCTACTGACTGACTGACTGGCTGACCTACTGACTGACTGAGTGACTAGCTGTCTGACAGACTGAGTGACTAGCTGTCTGACTGACTGACTGGGTGACTAGCTGTCTGACAGACTGAGTGACTAGCTGTCTTACAGTCTGAGTGATTAGCTGACTGACCAACTAACTGACTGACTTACAGATTGGCTGACCTAGTGACTGCTGAATGACCTAATGACGGACTGGCTGACCCACTGACTGACAGAATGACCTACTGACTGACTGGCTGACCTACTGGCAGACTGACTAACTGACTGACTGATCGATCGACCAAATGACTGACCTACTGAAAGACCTACTGACAGACTGACCTACTGACTGAGAGACAGACTGACTGACCTACTGACTGAATGACTGACTGACTCACAGACTGACTCACTGACTGTGACTGACTCACTGACTGACTCACTGACTGTGACTGACTCACTTACTGTGACTGACTCACTGACTGTGACTGACTGACTGATTTACTGACTGACTGACTGGCTGACATACTGACTGACTGAGTGAGTAGATGTCTGACAGACTGAGTGACTAGCTGTCTGACAGACTGAGTGACTGACTGACCGACCGACGGTAAGACCGACTGACTGACCAACCTACTGAGTGACTAGCTGTCTGACAGACTGAGTGACTAGCTGACTAACTAGCTGACTAGCTGACTGACTAGCTGACTGACTGACTGACTGACTGACTGACCTTATGACTGCTGAATGACCTAATGACGGACTGGCTGACCCACAGACTGACAGAATGACCTACTGACTGACTGGCTGACCTACTGGCAGACTGACTGACTGACTGACTGACTGACTGACTGACTGACTGACTGACTGACTGACTGACTGACTGACTGACTGACTGACTGACTGACTGACTGACTGACTGACTGACTGACTGACTGACTGAGTAGCTGACTAACTGACTAACTGACTGACTGACTGACTGACTAACTGACTGACTGACTGACTGACTGACTGACTGACTGACTGACTGACCGACCGACCGACCGACCGACCGACCGACCGACCGACCGACCGACCGACCGACCGACCGACCGACCGACCGACCGACCCGACCCGACCCGACCCGACCCGACCCGACCCGACCCGACCCGACCCGACCCGACCCGACCCGACCCGACCGACCGACCGACCGACCGACCGACCGACCGACCGACCGACCGACCGACTGACCCACCCACAGACCGACCCACCCACAGACCGACCCACCCACCGACAGACTGACTGACTCAGTGACTGACCCACCCACCGACAGACTGACTGACTCAGTGACTGACTGACTGGCTCAGTGAATGACAGGCTGAGCAACTGACTGACCTACTGAGTGACTGGCTGACTGACAGACTTGATGACCTAAAGACAGACTGACTGACCCACTGAATGACAAATTGACCTACTGACTGACTGGCTGATCTACTGACTGACTGACTGATCTCTTGACCTGCTAACTGGTTGACCTACTGACTGACTGACTGGCTGACCTACTGACTGACTGAGTGACTAGCTGTCTGACAGACTGAGTGACTAGCTGTCTGACTGACTGACTGGGTGACTAGCTGTCTGACAGACTGAGTGACTAGCTGTCTTACAGTCTGAGTGATTAGCTGACTGACCAACTAACTGACTGACTTACAGATTGGCTGACCTAGTGACTGCTGAATGACCTAATGACGGACTGGCTGACCCACTGACTGACAGAATGACCTACTGACTGACTGGCTGACCTACTGGCAGACTGACTAACTGACTGACTGATTGATCGACCAAATGACTGACCTACTGAAAGACCTACTGACAGACTGACCTACTGACTGAGAGACAGACTGACTGACCTACTGACTGAATGACTGACTGACTCACAGACTGACTCACTGACTGTGACTGACTCACTGACTGACTCACTGACTGTGACTGACTCACTTACTGTGACTGACTCACTGACTGTGACTGACTGACTGATTTACTGACTGACTGACTGGCTGACATACTGACTGACTGAGTGAGTAGATGTCTGACAGACTGAGTGACTAGCTGTCTGACAGACTGAGTGACTGACTGACCGACCGATGGTAAGACCGACTGACTGACCAACCTACTGAGTGACTAGCTGTCTGACAGACTGAGTGACTAGCTGACTAACTAGCTGACTAGCTGACTGACTAGCTGACTGACTGACTGACTGACTGACTGACCTTATGACTGCTGAATGACCTAATGACGGACTGGCTGACCCACAGACTGACAGAATGACCTACTGACTGACTGGCTGACCTACTGGCAGACTGACTGACTGACTGACTGACTGACTGACTGACTGACTGACTGACTGACTGACTGACTGACTGACTGACTGACTGACTGACTGACTGACTGACTGACTGACTGACTGACTGACTGACTGACTGACTGACTGACTGACTGACTGAGTAGCTGACTAACTGACTAACTGACTGACTGACTGACTGACTAACTGACTGACTGACTAACTGACTGACTGACTGACTGACTGACTGACTGACTGACTGACCGACCGACCGACCGACCGACCGACCGACCGACCGACCGACCGACCGACCGACCGACCGACCGACCGAACGACCCGACCCGACCCGACCCGACCCGACCCGACCCGACCCGACCCGACCCGACCCGACCCGACCGACCGACCGACCGACCGACCGACCGACCGACCGACCGACCGACTGACCCACCCACAGACCGACCCACCCACAGACCGACCTACCCACCGACAGATTGACTGACTCAGTGACTGACCCACCCACCGACAGACTGACTGACTCAGTGACTGACTGACTGGCTCAGTGAATGACAGGCTGAGCAACTGACTGACCTACTGAGTGACTGGCTGACTGACAGACTTGATGACCTAAAGACAGACTGACTGACCCACTGAATGACAAATTGACCTACTGACTGACTGGCTGATCTACTGACTGACTGACTGATCTCTTGACCTGCTAACTGGTTGACCTACTGACTGACTGACTGGCTGACCTACTGACTGACTGAGTGACTAGCTGTCTGACAGACTGAGTGACTAGCTGTCTGACTGACTGACTGGGTGACTAGCTGTCTGACAGACTGAGTGACTAGCTGTCTTACAGTCTGAGTGATTAGCTGACTGACCAACTAACTGACTGACTTACAGATTGGCTGACCTAGTGACTGCTGAATGACCTAATGACGGACTGGCTGACCCACTGACTGACAGAATGACCTACTGACTGACTGGCTGACCTACTGGCAGACTGACTAACTGACTGACTGATCGATCGACCAAATGACTGACCTACTGAAAGACCTACTGACAGACTGACCTACTGACTGAGAGACAGACTGACTGACCTACTGACTGAATGACTGACTGACTCACAGACTGACTCACTGACTGTGACTGACTCACTGACTGACTCACTGACTGTGACTGACTCACTTACTGTGACTGACTCACTGACTGTGACTGACTGACTGATTTACTGACTGACTGACTGGCTGACATACTGACTGACTGAGTGAGTAGATGTCTGACAGACTGAGTGACTAGCTGTCTGACAGACTGAGTGACTGACTGACCGACCGACGGTAAGACCGACTGACTGACCAACCTACTGAGTGACTAGCTGTCTGACAGACTGAGTGACTAGCTGACTAACTAGCTGACTAGCTGACTGACTAGCTGACTGACTGACTGACTGACTGACTGACCTTATGACTGCTGAATGACTTAATGACGGACTGGCTGACCCACAGACTGACAGAATGACCTACTGACTGACTGGCTGACCTACTGGCAGACTGACTGACTGACTGACTGACTGACTGACTGACTGACTGACTGACTGACTGACTGACTGACTGACTGACTGACTGACTGACTGACTGACTGACTGACTGACTGACTGACTGACTGACTGACTGACTGACTGACTGACTGACTGAGTAGCTGACTAACTGACTAACTGACTGACTGACTGACTGACTAACTGACTGACTGACTGACTGACTGACTGACTGACTGACTGACTGACTGACTGACTGACCGACCGACCGACCGACCGACCGACCGACCGACCGACCGACCGACCGACCGACCGACCGACCGACCGACCGACCGACCCGACCCGACCCGACCCGACCCGACCCGACCCGACCCGACCCGACCCGACCCGACCCGACCCGACCCGACCCGACCCGACCCGACCGACCGACCGACCGACCGACCGACCGACCGACTGACCCACCCACAGACCGACCCACCCACAGACCGACCCACCCACCGACAGACCCACCCACCGACAGACTGACTGACTCAGTGACTGACCCACCCACCGACAGACTGACTGACTCAGTGACTGACTGACTGGCTCAGTGAATGACAGGCTGAGCAACTGACTGACCTACTGAGTGACTGGCTGACTGACAGACTTGATGACCTAAAGACAGACTGACTGACCCACTGAATGACAAATTGACCTACTGACTGACTGGCTGATCTACTGACTGACTGACTGATCTCTTGACCTGCTAACTGGTTGACCTACTGACTGACTGACTGGCTGACCTACTGACTGACTGAGTGACTAGCTGTCTGACAGACTGAGTGACTAGCTGTCTGACTGACTGACTGGGTGACTAGCTGTCTGACAGACTGAGTGACTAGCTGTCTTACAGTCTGAGTGATTAGCTGACTGACCAACTAACTGACTGACTTACAGATTGGCTGACCTAGTGACTGCTGAATGACCTAATGACGGACTGGCTGACCCACTGACTGACAGAATGACCTACTGACTGACTGGCTGACCTACTGGCAGACTGACTAACTGACTGACTGATCGATCGACCAAATGACTGACCTACTGAAAGACCTACTGACAGACTGACCTACTGACTGAGAGACAGACTGACTGACCTACTGACTGAATGACTGACTGACTCACAGACTGACTCACTGACTGTGACTGACTCACTGACTGACTCACTGACTGTGACTGACTCACTTACTGTGACTGACTCACTGACTGTGACTGACTGACTGATTTACTGACTGACTGACTGGCTGACATACTGACTGACTGAGTGAGTAGATGTCTGACAGACTGAGTGACTAGCTGTCTGACAGACTGAGTGACTGACTGACCGACCGACGGTAAGACCGACTGACTGACCAACCTACTGAGTGACTAGCTGTCTGACAGACTGAGTGACTAGCTGACTAACTAGCTGACTAGCTGACTGACTAGCTGACTGACTGACTGACTGACTGACTGACCTTATGACTGCTGAATGACCTAATGACGGACTGGCTGACCCACAGACTGACAGAATGACCTACTGACTGACTGGCTGACCTACTGGCAGACTGACTGACTGACTGACTGACTGACTGACTGACTGACTGACTGACTGACTGACTGACTGACTGACTGACTGACTGACTGACTGACTGACTGACTGACTGACTGACTGACTGACTGACTGACTGACTGACTGACTGA